>BQNB010049941.1:3752-41773 GCA_026074375.1 Tanacetum coccineum
ACTATCATGTGTATTATCAGGAAAATCGACGGCACAGGAACTTCTTCTACCTAAAAGAGTTGCTACCTCATGTCTATCGTGAGGATCTCCTTCTATTACGTCGACAGATGTGGATGTGGGTTTAGACCTTTGGAGAGACGTCAATCTGTTGTGTCAGTCCCTTCATTCTGATGATGTGGAAGATTTTTGGAGAACACAAGATGAATGGGTTGTGAGTGGTTGGAGGTTATATCCCAAGAGCTCTGTTCATGTACTGGACTTAACGAATGGGAAAACTGTGTATATGTTTGTGGACAAGTTTTATCCGATCCGGGCTCCACTGCTTGAAAGGATGTTACGCCACAGGCTCACAGTTCCACCCTCATACTGTCGGGATGTTGTGGTTGCTGGAAGTGTTATTCAGACGATTCAGGATGGCTTGCGGGAATCCTATGAGTGTCTTGCCTCTGCTCCTATGTAAGTTTGTGTATTAGTTAGTGTTTCTTTTCAATAGTTTCGTTAGTATTCTTGTTAAAAAAAAAAAAAAAAAAAAAAAAAAAAAAAAAAACTCTTAGTTAGTTGTATTGATCGTATATTGTTGTATCACTTTGGTGTTAGTGCTTGCACTGCACGACAAATGGTTTTCAGCTAACCATGGCTAACAGCCGAGAAAGAGTCTGGCTCACCATTGCAAACGGCTTTGGTGTGTACCTCAAATCCGTTGATGGTTGCCAGGTTACCAAAACCTGGATGGTATTCATTTTCCATATTCCTGTTGGGATGAAAAATGGCTAGTCCAGGAGCAAACGGCTCCTGGTAAAGACTTATCAAATCCGTGTATAGTTGACAATTTTATAATAAAATTGTATGGTTTTCAAACTCACCATGCTTGTCTAAGTGTAGAGTTGCACCTAGTCCATAAGTTATGGCTATGGTAACGGCATGCAAATCCATATTTGATGGTTGGACACTTACCAAAAAGTGGATGGTATTATTCTAACTCCCACATGTTTCATGTACAAAGAGTTGACATGGTCATCAATCCACCATGGAATTTACCTTTTCTAGGTGCCAAAGGATTGACTAGCCCTGAGCAAACGGCTACAGGTAAAGGCATATCAAATCCGTTGATGGCTGTAATGGTTTGCCCAAAACCATATGGTATTCAACTCTCCAGTGTTTCAAGTACTGAGAGTGAAATGGTTTCTCTGTGACCAGGGAATACACCTTTCTGGTGGCCAAAGAACTGGGACTACTCCAGAGTTAATGGCTAATGGTAAAGAGACATCAAATCCACTCTTACATTTTTTCTATGATTTCCTCTCACAGGAGTTAACACACCTGGAAGTGATGAGAATAGACTGAAATTTTTTGATTTGATGTACATACTTGTCAATGGTGCTGTTGCTGCAAAGTCTGGAAGTTGCTGCTTAGAGATGTTGCTGCCTCATTTGATTCTGCTGTTCATCGAGATCATGCTGGTTCTTTTGATGCTGCTGTGCCTTCTCTAGTTTCTGCTGCTTGTGTTGCTGCTGCTGCTTACTTTGTTCCTGCTGTTTTTCAATCCTCTTGCTTCGAGAAGATCTATCTAGAAACTTGGTACATGAGGTAACAACTCTTTCAGATAGAAAAAGTTCTTGGAACTTATTGAAAACGACTAAGTGTCGTTTCTGCTGTTAGAGATGTTCGCTTCTGCTGATAGCATTAAGTCGTTCCTGCTGGTAGTTCAAGTAACGTTCCTGCTGATTATGTTTCTGCTGGTCATGTTCTCGTTCCTGCTGACAGAGATAGAATCTGCTGATTATGTTTCTGCTGGTCATGTTCTCGTTCCTGCTGACAGAGATAGAATCTGCTGATTGTTATTTATAGACGTAATTAATGTAATTAAGGATTTATAGTTATATTCTAGTATTATCTCATTAATATAGGAATGAGATAAATTAGGAAGAGATTGATATTGATGTATATCTCTTACGAAATTTTAGTTTTCTTGTTGACCAATTTAGGGTTTCTTCTCTATAAAAGAAACCTTTAGCATTAGGGATTGGCACCGATTGTAAAAGCACAAAATCAATTTATTATCAATAGAAAGATCCATAGAGGATCGTTGTTCATATTGTTGTTCTTCTTTGTTGAATTGTTTAGTTTCCGCCTAAACATTTACTAGAGTCTCTCAAGTATGTGCTTGTGATTACATAAGTACTATACAACCACTAAGGCTAGAAGATCTATCTAGTTCTTGATCCTAACAAAAGGGACCATGGGAGGGAATTAAGGAAGTCTTTGGTCAAGACTTAGACATAGTACTTCAAGGTTTTATAAGAAAGGTTTGTACAAGATCAAGTTGGTGATTTGTGAGCTCTTGGTCCCCTTGGGATCACATTGTATCCTAAAATTGGGGAGGGGAGGGAGCTAGTTGGTAATTTTTGGTCTTATAAAAAATATCTTGTATCATTTGAAGTTTAAATGTATAAGGATTTAATGTAAAGGTATAACTAGTAAAGTGTATGTTCTGGTTGATTTATTTTTATGTACATTATGACTAACAATGTTAACATGGGTGAAGTTTTATAAAACTTTAAGTATTGGGTATAAAAATAGGTATTTGTTGAAGCATAGAAAAGTTTTAGTGGTTCCGGGTATGCATAAACGTATTTTATCGCGAAACGTAAACACTTTACGTAACTAATAAAAATAAAATGTGCAAAGTTAATAATTATCCTCTAAATAATTATCTAACACTTGCTTGACGTAAACATTTATTGCTTGAAGCCCATTTACGTTAAAAATAATTTTTAGCTTACGCGATTTAACATAACGATTACAATTAAAAGCAAACGCGTACAAGACTAAAAATAGATAGTGAATTTATTGACGTCGTAAATGACCCTAAAACACGGTGTGTTATAATTCATCACTGTGAATACTAGAGAGTATCACTCTGAATGTTCTGGCAATTATCACAATGATAATGCGTAGGACTTTTTGATACCAAATGTTGTATAATGATGTACGACATTTTGTATATTGGAATTTGTGTCCTAGTGAGATTGTATACATATCTGTCAGTAACTATTTATACAGCTGGCTTGTTGAGGAACTTTGGCCTAAGCATGTAAATCTATCACATTGCCCCAGTACAATTGTTATGACTTGCATGTTTCGAACAAAACAATTCTCTTTACTAGGATGTGGGCGTGTCAAGATTAGTTGGGGGGGTGGTGGATTACACCACAAAGAATTGTTCACTCATGTACGTGGATCCTAACTGCCTGTTACCATAAACCCTTACCCAAATGAATCAACTAGATTCTTCCAATCCATTTTATTTCTCGTAAAAGTACATTCTTTAGATTTATAGAGGTTTAAACTTCCACATACAAAACAAGCGTTCTGTGCTGGAACTTAATAACAGGGATCCACTATGTTTGTTTCTGTAGTGCATCATCCAGTCTAATTCTTTTTATGAACCTCTAGGACTCTGACTTTCTCTAAGGTTTTGTACTTGCCTTAGAGGTGTATTGGGCTATAACACAGGTCCTAAGTACATGTTACTCCATTTGAGGTTATAAAAATGTATTTGTAGCAGAACGAGTTTTATTGTTCTATATTAAATGGTCGAGGTCCGATATATATAAATAAAATAAGGGGGGGGGGGGAGTTGGGGGGGGTTGTGTTAGGGGGGGTGGGGGGGGTGGGGGGGGGGGGGGGGTTTATGTTGAGGGGGGGGGGGTGTTTAACAGAACCATCACTATTCACTCCCAATCAGACATCTATAGGTTCACTTGCCCTAAAATCTGTAGGTTTTCCAAATTGATCCTTGACGAGACTTACGATCCGTGTTTCATTCCTATGCACACTATGTGAGGTTGTACTCACATTAGTCTATAACATTATCTATCTATTCCACTCAAAGGGACAATCATAGTCTTGAGGGCATATAGGTTTCCGATGTTAAGCGAAGGGGGAGGAATCTGAATGTTAGCACCTTAGACCGTATAGGGAACCTATCATTTACTTATTAGTTTCCTCTTTAATCTCATTCTACCACTACTTATCAATGGCACTTTTAATCTCGTCTCTAGTATTCTTATAAATCAATGCATTTTCATCTCATACATTTTGACTGTCAAAACCTATAACAACTTATTATTAACACTTATTTGACTTTTATTAGGATATCAGTTTAGATTCTTAGATGAATGGTTTCTAACTTTTCTAATTTTTTGTCAAATCATCCTTTTCTCTTAAAGCACTGCTAACTAATTTTTAAGCTCTGAGTAATAAGTAGTGCTATCTTACCTAACTTCAAATTTCAAATAATAACAATGTCTTCCCAGAAACAGCATACTTTATATTTTGATGAATACATCTAGCTGTATAATGATCTAAGCTAATTGATATCTATAATTTCTAAGTTAATTTTTTTAACTTGCTCTGTTCTTTATAGCCATAGTGTTCCTTTTTAAGGACTCATAGCGATGTTAAGCATCTTAGAGCAAGTGGATAACGCAAGTGTTGAACTTGATGAACCTGATGAACCTGAACGTACAAAGGGAGGCCTTGAAGCAAAGTCTGTGGGGCCTTCTTCGGCTGAAAGCTCCAAGCATAACCACCAATCCAATGCTTGTACTTCTAAGGACATGTGCAAGAGGTCTCAAACTGGTATAAGTTCTTTCTTGGACATCTCATTTTCTATTCCCTGATTCCGTAGTGGCCCGTCTTTCTCTACAATAGGTGGTAGTCCTTGGTCCTCTCCGATACATCTAATAATCTTTCAACCTGTGTCTTATGCAAAATCAACAGATTCTTTTGCCCATTTAAAGTTCAGATATTACTTCTTGTCTTCTTTAATAGTCCCTTCATGTCTTCTTTAAGAATCTCTTCACTCTCATGGTAAGCATGGCCACCTGCCATTTGAGATCCATCTCTTCAAGATCATCAGTATCAATCTGCTCCAGGTCTTCATTGTCCAACTGTTGACTATTAGATTGACTGACAAAGAAGGAAAACATGACATCATCAGCATAGGATGAGGAAGAAGCTTGTCCCTGTGAGTTAGCAGTAGAAACTTCATGAGCAGTATTAACTGCTTCATTAGTACTGCTAGTGTTTTCTGAAGATACAAAAGCCACATTCTGAGAGTTTGAACTTGAGCTTGATTGGCTTTTAATCTCAGCTTTATACACCTTCAAGTTGTTGTACAAGTCATCCATGCTCATTGTGTCTAGATCAGATTTGTTTCTCATGATCAAGGCAATATTGTTCCAAGCTAATGGTAGACTTCTTAATAACTTAAGATTTGCATCTTCCTGGGAGATAACTTCACCATGAATTTCCAATTGGCTGATGAGTTTCTGAAACCTATCATAGGTTTTATCTAGTCCTTCAGATCTTGATGCAGTAAAATTCTCATATTGCTGCTTCAGAATGGTTTTCTGCATTTTCTTTGATTCTTTGTTGCCTCCAAACCTGGTCTTGATAGCTTCCCATAGGGTCTTTGCATCCTTGATTCCATGAAACTTCAATAGGTGCTCATCAGGAATGGCTAACAACAAAGTGCTTTTTGCTTTCAATTCATTCTTTCTTGCTAGCTTTTGTTCAGCAGTTTTGGGAGGAATGAGACCTTCAGTACTAGCTAATACAATAGCAGGTGCATCACCATTCACAATAACCTCCCAAAGAGCATAATCAGTGTGAGTAAGATATTGCTCCGTTCTCATGCTACATAGATCATAATCTCCAGTTTTGAGTACTGGAAGTTTTGGTGCAGGCATTGTTTGGGTAGTTTTTGACTGTGATTCCATCTTCTCTTTGATTATGAGATCTTGTGTAGATATAGTGTTCTTCTTATTTAGAGTTTCTCAACAAGCTTTGATACCACTTGTTGATCCCAATGAATAGATCTTCTTAGCTTGTTAAAGCTTAGTTAACCTGGATAAATCTAAACTAACTATAAGAGAAACTATGATTGTGAATACTACAAGTTATGCGGAATCTAACTTGTAATACTAAGAAGAACAATGAATACTAAATTTTGAATATATTGATTGCTAATATTCTGCCTAGGTTACAAAATAACTAACTATGATATATGAATTCTATATAAAACTTGATAGCTAAATCTATGTCGTAGGGTTCCTTTTATACACCAAGGAAACCCTAATGGGCTTACAAAATGCGTATAATGATAATGCATATCTATTCCTAATTTAACTCATGCATATCATAATAGCAGTACTAACTATATAAGACTAACAGCACTACTATTAACTAACAGTACTAACTATGCTGGCAGTACTAACAATGTACTGGCAGTACTAACTAATATAACTAACAGTAATAATGACTTAGACTGTTTTCACAAATCTTTAGCAGCAACATCAACTCTGAACCAGCCGTAGTAAATTAGCACCAGCCGTAGTAACTCAGAATTCCCAACATTTAAGTTTATAATACAAGTCGATTAAGCACGAGATTCAAATTTAACTATTTCCCTCCAAACTAATATACACCATTCATACCACTCTTTAAGCCTAAGTTACTACTCTTTAATGCACAACATTTCAACTAGTTTACCCTCCATTTCACTCCACACACTCGGCAAAACCCTAAAAACCTAACCCGAAAACCCTAACCAACCCGATACACCCTTAACTAGTTTCGAACCAAACCAAGACCAAGCAAGCACCCTCCACCATGATCCACCACCTTGCCTACTACCTTGTCTCCACCTTGCTAGCCTCCTTCACCTCCTTGTCACCTCCTTGTAAGCTACTAGTCACCTTGAGCTCTAAGAAACCCCCTCGTCACCACCATAGTAAACCAAACCCCTCTCCACCTCCTTACACCTCTCTATGCTAGTCCTAGCTTCCATTAGTCATCTACATCTTGATAAGATGCTAACCTTGGCCACCACTCCACACAACTTGGGCACTACTCCTTCCTTGGCCACTAGAGAAGCCAAGGTATAAGATCAAAGAAGTTTAAGCCACTAGAGAAGCCAATGTGTAAGCTTGGATTGAGCTATATGTATAAGCCTTGAACCCTAAGAGTCATTTGTGTGGTTTTCTCAAACCAAACATGCCATTTTATAAGCTTTAAAGAATCATTTTTGTTAGTGGTGTCAAACATATGTGAAATTAAGGGGGACCTTCAGAAAAATATTTCATTAATTCATGCAATATTTATGGTATCATTTTTCTCCCAATGATTTTTCACGACCAATTTTAATCAATTGATATTGAGAATAGTACATGTTATTATTTTCAATAGGGAAAAAATATGCTTAAAATGTGATCAAGAAAAATAATAAGTGATTTAAAAAATCAAAGTGCCTTTCACTCTTACTCACATGTGAGAAATACTTTCGAATAACGATGCACATGTGTAGGGGGAGTTTTTTAAAAGATGAAACTCTCAAAGTGTCAAACGTTTTTTATATTCATCACACACTTTGATTGATTTTTAATGGTTTTATGATGACGATCAAATACCCAACAACCAACTAATTGACGATGATTCTAAAGTCCTAAGGTGGTTAAGGTTAGGTATTGTCCTATGATCCAACCAGATTCGGAGGGATCTACCCAAGGACACTCCATAGCTAGAAATAGCAGTCCTTAGGTATGATTTGGAGAAAGAATGAGAAAATAGAATAATGTTGACTAAGGCATGAGCTAACACTAGAACAATCACAACAAGGTGTTAGTAATGATGTCTTGGTAAAAATTGAAGGGGTTGAAGAATGAAAAAGAAATATAAAGATAAAGGGTGTAAAGAAAGAAGCCCTCCATACAACTTAGGCAGAAACCGGGTCAATACATATGCTATCTTCATATAGATGAATTATGGTATTGAAGTGTTATATGTCATGTTTGCATAGTAGTAATCATACGAAAGCTTAAAGAATAAAAGAGAGGAGCTAGAGAGTATTTTTCATCATTTTCTAAATTTTCATTTCAAAGGGAAAATAGAAATGGGAGGGAGAAGTGAATTACAACAAATGTAAAGACTTGTATAAATACCCCTCCTAGATGGGTATTTATACTTATTGCTTATCCTATTCTATTTTTCTAACTTTAGTCAAACCTTGGTCAACATTACTTAACTTTGACCAAGATAGACTTTATTACATTATAATTACTAATAAAACTATAAAACTAATCAAAACTATACAAAGACCAATTCATATAATAATAAACACTTTTCTTGAACCTAACAATCTCCCCCTAAGGGTTGATTATTATAGACACTTCATCGTCGATAGAATTGGTCTTCCATTCACAAAAGATTCCTTTTTCACATTCGGTTTTGTCTTCCAAAATATCTTTTCGCCATGTTTCTCCCCCTTCAGGAGGATCAGCATCCGTATGATGTTCATTGTGATATGCGAAAAGTTATTGTTTTTCAAACTTAGCTTTCAAAATTTCCCATATTTCTGAATCAGCTGCTTGATCTTGAGGCTTTGACTTCATATTCAGATACAATTGATGTTGAAGATCAGCAGATGATTTTCTAGCAGTTGGCGTGCATGTTGTGGTTGTATTCTGCATGTGCTTTCGAAACAATTCTTAAATTATCTTGGGTCCATGAGTGGCAAATTCTTTGGCGATCATTTTTTGTGCATGGATAGGATCAACTTCATGATCTTTGTTAACTGCAAGATTAACCAGATGAGGCATCTCTTCTCTGATAATCTCATTTGTTTTTGCAAATGTTATTTTAGGAACAACCTTGTTACAATGATCAAGAACTTCTCGCATCTTGTTCATAAAGAACTCGTGAGTTATGAATTTGTTTTTTATATAAGACTGAATTTGACCATGTTAAGGATATCCAGAGATGCTCATCGAGGATATCCAGGTTCGCCACTGATCATATATAAAGAGTCTTCTGGACACGATCCATGAGCTCAAGAACCATAAAGGAGGACCACCAGACTACTAGACTAGATCTTTGTCATTTACAGCTTTTGTTTAGAATCCAACCACGAGTTGTGTGGCATAAATAACGACACTTGTCAAATTTTGGTTATGTAGAATATGTAGACAAGTTGTTTATGACATAATGAAGTTGTGATTCTATTATACCTCGCTGTTTCATGATACCGATTTATGTATGTTGTAATCCTATACCCTGTGTTAAGGTTATTCATGTATCGTATCTTTATGTATCCGGGATTACCATGGCTCTCTTACCACCAGTTTTCTTGAACCTTTGTATCCGGATATGATTAATGCTCAAGATATTGAACATATGATCCCACCCACACCATCACCAGACTATCCTTTGATGAATTATCTAAGTGGTCGCGGTATGAAACCACTAGAAAGTAAACCAGTCCCCGAGAAATCTAATGATTCAGATGCTTGTTAAAGTGTCCATCTCTGGAAGTCCAAGATTCCAAAAATTTCCGTTATATCCTACAATGTAATATTAAAGGATGTGTATCTCTTTGTTAGAACTTGTATCAATTAAGTATCTATGTCAAATGATTTCAATACCACTATGTATGAAAATTTTGACAATGACTTGTGATATGATTATATCATTGTATAGATTCTTATTTTGTGTTGTCATGTAAATGTTGATAGAATGGCTCCCAAGAGGACATCAACATCTGCAGCACCAGCCATGACTCAGGCCGCCATCAGGAAACTAGTTGCTAATAGTGTTGCCGCAGCTCTGGAAGCACAAGCTGCTACCATGGCAAATACTGACAATACCAACACCCGACCAAGAGAAACTCCTGTAGCAAGAAAATGTAGCTACAAAGAGTTTATGAGATGCCAACCTTTCAATTTCAAAGTTACGAAAGGCGCTGTTGGCCTCATCCGCTAGTTTGAACAAACTAAATCGGTATTTCTCAGTAGCAACAGTACCAAGGACTGCAAAGTAAAATTTGCTACTGGTACTCTAGCTGAAGAAGCTTTGTCCTGGTGGAATTCATTCGCCCAACCTATTGGAATAGAGGAAGCCTACAAGATTCCCTGGTGGAATTCATTCGCCCGAACCGAGGTCAAGAAAATGGAAGATGAATTTTTCAATCTGACGGTAAAAGGGAATGATCTCAAGACTTACATTAGAAGATTCCAAGAATTGGCAATTTTATGCCTAAATATGGTGCCAAATTCTGAGAAACTCATAGAAGTCTTCATCAGGGGATTACCTAGAAGTATTGAAGGAAATGTTACCGCTTCAAAGCCTTAAACTTTAGAGGAAGCCATTACCATAACCCAGAGGTTAATGGATCAAGTAACAAAGCACAATTCTGTGCAAGGAACCAATGATCACAAACAAAAGTTTGATGATAGAAGAACCTTCACCAATAACAACTACCAAAGCAACCATAACAACAACAATAACAACCGCAACAATGATCACTACCAACAACAGAATAGAAGGCAAGAAACCGTCAGGGCTTATGCTGCCACCCTAATAGAAAACAGTAGGTATGCTGGAAACCTTCCCTTGTGTAAAAGATGTGCCCTACATTCCACAGGACCTTGCACTGTCAAGTGTAAGACTTGCAACAAGGTGGGTCATCAGACCAAGAACTGCAAGAACAAAGGGCCAGCCACTGGAAGTAACCTGCAACCAGTAACAGTAACTTGTCATGCCTGTGAAGAGAAAGGGCATTACAGAAATCAGTGCCCAAAGGCAAACAACAATGCCTACGGAAGAGCATACTTGCTGAGAGACAAGAACGCTCACCAAGACCCGAATGTAGTCACGGGTACGTTCCTTCTAAACCAACATCTAGCTAGAGTATTATTTGATTTAGGAGCCAATAAAAGTTTTGTATCCATATCTCTTGCTTCTATGCTTAATATCCTATAAATTACACTAGATACCACTTATGACATTGAAATGGCTAATGGAAACCTAGTAGGCACTAATACCGTTATCCAGGGTTGCACTCTGATTTTGTTAAAACCAAAACCCTTTCTAAATGTTCTCTGTCGATTAACTCGGTAGTTTCGCGTCGTTATTGGTATGGGATTGGTCATCCAAGTATCTTGCTGAATTATCTATGACGTGAAAGTCGTCATTTCCACCATCCAATCGACGGTTTGATTGAAACTTTGATCATCCGAGGTGATCGAAGTAAAACCAGACTAAGCCTCATATCCTGTATTAAAACCGAAACATATACATCCAGGGGATATCAAATTTTCGTAGCCCAAGTAATGGAGAAGAAGTCAGACAAAAAACGACTTAAAGATATACCAGTAGTCAGAGAATTTCCAGAAGTTTTTCCTGAAAATCTACCTGGCCATCCTCCGGTTCGCCAAGTAGAATTCCAAATCGATTTAATTCTAGGAGAGGCACCAGTAGCCCGAGCACCTTATAGATTAGCTCCTTCAGAAATGCAGGAACTATCAGATCAACTACAAGAGTTAGCAGATCGAGGTTTTATCTGACCAAATACTTCGCTATAGGGAGCCCCTGTCTTATTTATCAAAAAGAAAGACAGATCTTTTAGAATGTGTATCGATTACCAGGAGTTGAATAAACTCACCGTAAAGAATCGTTACCCATTACCCAGGATCGATGATTTATTCGACCAGCTTCAAGGTTCGAGTACTTACTCAAAGATTGACTTAAGATCAGGCTATCACCAACTGAGAGTCAGGGATGAAGATATTCCTAAGACTGCTTTTAGAACACGGTACGGACACTACGAATTCCATGTGATGCCATTTGGTTTAACTAATGCGCCTGCTGTGTTCATGGATCTTATGAACCGTGTGTGTAAACCATACTTAGATAAATTTGTGATAGTGTTCATTGATTATATTCTTATCAACTCCCGTAACAAAGAAGAACACGTAAATTACCTGAGAATAATACTGGAATTACTCAAAAAAGAGAAATTATATGCCAAGTTCTCCAAATGTGATTTCTGGATCAGTATCGTGCAATTTCTCAGGCACGTGATTGACAGTCAAGGAATTCACGTTGACCACGCAAAGATTGAAGCACATATCCTACCACACCCATAGAAGTACGCCAATTCTTAGGACTCGCCGGCTATTATCAGAGATTTATCGAAGGTTTTTTGAAGATTGCAAAGTCTTTGACTGAATTAACCGAGAAAAACAAGAAGTATATCTGGGGAGAAAACCAAGAGTCAGCCTTCCAATTACTAAAACAAAAATTATGTGAAGCTCCAATCTTAGCATTACCAGAAGGAAATTATGACTTTGTCATTTACTGTGATGCATCACTCCAAGGTCTGGGAGTAGTGTTAATGCAAAGAGAAAAAGTTATTGCATATGCATCTCGACAACTCAAACCTCATGAAGAAAACTATACCACACATGACCTTAAATTGGGAGCAGTAGTTTTCGCTCTTAAAATTTGGAGACACTATCTATATGGCACAAAGTGTACTGTGTTCACTGATCATAAAAGTCTTCAGCATATCCTTGATCAGAAAGATTGAACATGAGACAACGCCGTTGGTTAGAATTGCTCGCAGATTACGATTATGAGATTCGATACTATCCTGGAAAGGTAAATGTTGTAGCAGATGCCTTAAGCCGGAAGGAACGAATCAAACCACTCCGAGTTAGAGCATTAGTCATGACCCTTCACCCAAAATTACCATCACAAATCCTCGAAGCCCAAACCGAGGCAATCAAAGAAGAAAACATCAAAGCTGAGAACCTACGAGGAATGGACAAAGCATTTGAAGTACATCCTGATGGAACCCGATGTATCAAGAATCGAAGTTGGTTACCACTCTTTGGTAATTTGAGGGACTTAATCATGCATGAATCCCATAAATCAAAGTATTCCATCCACCCAGGTTCTGACAAGATGTATCAAGATCTAAAGAAACTCTATTGGTGGCCTAACATGAAGGCAATCATCGCTGAATATGTTGGCAAGTGTTTAACATGCTCTAGAGTTAAAGCAGAATGTCAGAAGCCATCCGGCTTACTGATACAACCAGAGATTCCTACATGGAAATAGGAAAGAATAACAATGGACTTCGTTACAAAACTACCCAAAACATCAAGCGGACATGACACAATTTGGGTCATTGTAGACCGCCTTACCAAATCAGCACATTTTATCCCTACCAGAGAGACAAATAGTATGGAAACCCTTACAAGGTTGTATATAAAGGAGATAGTCTCACGGCATGGAGTGCCGATATCCATCATCTTGGATCATGACAGTCATTTCACATCCAGATTCTGGCAGTCAATGCAGAGTGCCTTGGGTACTCAATTAGACATGAGTACGGCATATCATCTCGAAACCGATAGACAAAATAAAAGAACCATCCAAACACTCGAAGACATGCTTCGAGCCTGTGTTATAGATTTTGGAAAAGGAAGGGAGAGACACTTACCAATGGTGGAATTTTCCTACAATAACAGTTACCATGCCAGTATTAAGGCAGCACCATTTGAGGCACTTTATGGTCGAAAGTACCGATCACCTATCTGTTGGGCCGAAGTTGGAGATGTTCAACTCACCAGACCAGAGATAATCCATGAAACCACTAAAAAGATAGTACAAATCCGACAACGCTTGCAAGCTGCAAGAGATCGGCAAAGGAGTTATGCCAATGTAAAGCGAAAGCCTTTGTAATTCCAAGTTGGAGATCGTGTTATGTTAAAAGTGTCACCTCAGAAAGGTGTCATCCGATTCGGAAAATGAGGAAAGCTTAACCCCCGATACATTGGACCATTAAAGATCCTTAAAAGGGTCGGTCCAGTGGCATACAAACTTGAGCTTCCTAAAGAGCTCAGTAATGTCCACAGTACCTTCCATGTTTCTAATTTAAAGAAATGCCTATCTGACGAATCCCTCGTAATTCCAATGAAAGAGCTTTGGCTTGATGACAAACTCAACTTTATGGAAGAACCAGTAGAAATTATGGATCGAGAAGTCAAGCGACTGAGACAAAGTCGTATTCCTATAATCAAATTAAGATGGAACTCTAAAAGAGGACCAGAATTTACGTGGGAATGCGAAGATCAAATTCGTGCCAAGTATCCACATCTATTTTCAAACATCACTCCAACATCCAACTAAATCTCGAGACGAGATTTCTTTTAAGGTTGGGAGACTATAACAACCCATAATTTACCTCTATGTAATTATCCATCTATTAAATTAGATGCAATTTTCCTCAGTGTAATTTCCATCTATTAAATTAGATGCAACCATTTTCATGGAAAGATTTTTGCTTTATTCCATCCATAATGTAACATAACTTACATTACAAAAGTAAATGTGCTCACGCAACCTACCAATGCCAATTTCATCTACGTTTATATTAAGTAAACGTCATAATATGTTTTAAACTCCATTTTTACCATACGTTATCTATTTAACGTACTTTCCATAACGTTATATCAAAACGGATTTTAAACGTTAATGTTTATAACAAAACCCTAACTATATGTAATGTTTACATATAAAAATAAACGTACAAGCTTTCAAGGCATGTGTACAAGTGTACAATGCATAATATTTGAATTATTTTTCCCTCCAAAACCCTAGTACAACTCCTTTAACTTTGATCCTAATGAACAGATCTTCTTAGCTTGTTAAAGCTTAGTTAACCTGGATAAATCCAAACTAACTATAAGAGAAACTATGATTGTGAATACTATAAGTTATGCGGAATCTAACTTGTAATACTAAGAAGAACAATGAATACTAAATTTTGAATATATTGATTGCTAATATTCTGCCTAGGTACAGAATACTAACTTTGAGATATTGTTTTTTATATATTAAAACTTGATTTTAGATATATGCCATAGGGTTCCTTTTATACACAAGGAAATCCCTAAGGCTTACAAAATGCTTATAATAAATGATAATGCATATCTATTCCTAATTTAACTCATGTATATCATAATAGCAGTACTAACTATATAAGACTAACAGCACTAACTATTAACTAACAGTACTAACTATACTGGCAGTACTAACAATGTACTGGCAGTACTAACTAATATAAGTAACAGTACTAATGACTTAGACTGTTTTCACAAATCTTTAGCAGCAACATCAACTCTGAACCAGCAGTAGTAACTCATAATTCCCAACAATCCTCCCCTAAACTTGATATTTACTTGTCAATCATCAAGTTTCTTCACTGTAAGCTTAATAAATACTAGGAGGATGTATCCAAACACTTTACTACTCTTTAAGCAATGATTTGATGAACTTGATAAGCTTAAATACCATAGTACTTTCTTCTTCAGCTTCTAACTGCAAGTTCAGCATCTTCTCTAGTAATTCCTTGATCATTGGGTACTTCTCCAATAGCATGTTAATTTTCATGGGTTTACCATCTATAAATAGAGTGTGAACTCCACAATTTTCATACAATTTCCATCTCAGCAATTTCCAAACCAGTTGATTCATCCATAGTTCATCTTTTTCATCTGGGTTAAATATCATCCTTAGATCTCCCCAAAGCAATAAATCATGTCCTTCAAGAGGATGATCTTGAAACCTTTCCTGAACTAACCTGTATAAATCATTCAAGTCTTGCCTGGCAAGTCTTCTTGAGAAGGCTTGTGTGTCCCAATAATAGCTTGAACTTCCATCAGCTCTAGTTAATTTGTAAACATACATGTCTTTTTCTTCCATCTTTCCCAGCAACTGATATTCCCAATTCATAATAGGAAATTTTCTGGATCGTGGCTCGTAGTTCACTTCACTGTCATCATTAGAAATTATCTTTAAACTTAACCTAAGTTCTTCCTTCTTCTTTTCATACTCTGCTGCTTCTTCTTCTGTAACATCCTTTGCAGATTTAATCACTTTTGGTTTCTTGGGTGACTTCTGTGTTGCATATGATCCTGTAACTCTTTTCAATCTTTTACCAGGCTTCTGAGCTTCTTTATCTGAATCTACTGGTGTAAAATCTTGAATCCTCTTTTGCTGTCTTTCATACAACCCCTGAATTTCTTCATAAGACTTTCCTTTTAGCTGACTGTGTTTGTAACCACCCATGTTCTTTAGATAAGTCATCATAAGATTCCTCAACTATGTTTTAGTAGGTGGTTTGTTTCTGATTGCCTCTGCTCTTTCATCTGCTAACTGTTTCATTCTTTTTTCAAAGAATTCAGCCAATAACCTGGCCCTTTCTTTAATTGTATACTTCTCTTATTCTTCGTGTGGCATCTATCCTTTCTTGCACCTCATCAAACATATAAGCTATAGCAACCTTGGCAGCCTCTTCTTGTCTTTCTCTTTCTACTCTGAGTTCTTCATCCAATTTTGCTTGAAGTCTTAAGGCTATTTCAGCATCTCTTTCTATATATGCATCACCTTGAACCTTTTTCTTTGTCTTCTCCATAGGTTCAGTCTCCTGTAGAATACCTTTGCCTTTGTCTTTAGGATCAATGGTTGGAAGAGGTTGAAGTATAGTTATTGATCTGATAGGCCTAGAAAAGTCTTCTACATCTTTAATAGCAACTCCTTTCTCCTTAGCTTTCTCTTCCTTCATCTTTATCAAAGTCTGAGCCATAGCTATAGTAACATCCTCATCATCAAAGACTGTTGTTGTTATAGGAGGAGTCCTTGGTGTAGTAGTACTAGCTCCCTCACCAGCAGTATTAACTGCTTCTGTGTCATCAGCACCAATCTTTCCTTGGTTCTCTGCATCTTTCTCTTGAACAAAAGCCATTCCTTCATCTACTAGATCATCAAGATCATCAAAATCACTATCTTTAAACATTGGCTTTGTCTTGTCACTTATCCTCCCCTGTTTGGATGCATCCTCCTCATCCAAATCATCATCAGAAGACTCAACCTGCCTGTATATCCTCCTTCTTAGGTGTGAGATGCTTGACTTCCTCTGTCTTTCTAATTTCTTAACTCTTTTCTTTAGTTTGAGGATCTCCACAGCTTGAGCATCCTTCTCTTTCTCCAAGTCAAGCACCTGTTTTGATAATTTTATACACATAACCATCAATTCTTCCTATTTCAATCTACCCTCATCACTTCTAGCTGTGTAACCTCCTAGGAGAAGTGAATCATGGGGTGTAGGTGGTACAATATCCATCAATTCAAAAGTATGTTCGATTCTGTCCTCCTTACTTCCAGATGTGTGACCTTCTGAGAGAGGTGGTTCATTAGGCTGTTTAAGCACTCTCTCAGACCTAGTCTGAGCAGGAGCACCCCCCCCCATGGTTTCTTGACTCCTGAGACTGCCACCTGTATCCATTCATTGAGGAATGTCAACATTAGGCATTGCCGTAGTCTGGGTCCTAATTATGTTGTCACTATCCTGTGCTGCAACTAAGCTAGCATCAGTAGTGATAGCCCTTTCCACATTGTCACCCCCTCCTTATGGACAGCCTCATCTGCTCCAAGGTCTAGAGGCATACTAGTCTGAGGTAACTCAGTGACCTTTTTAGCTCTCATATGTGTTTGTGTCTTTTTGTGTTTTCTTTGATATATAAATGGAGATGGGAGTATTTGCTCAATGTTAGCTTCAGTCTGAGGTTCATGGGAAACTGTTGGAGGTGTTTTAGTTTGAAGTAGTTCAGTTTGAGGTTCTGAAACATTTGGTTGTGAGGTAGAGGATGTGGGTTGTGGTTCAAGGGGTGTTACTGAACTTTCACCCTCGGGTGCTTGGTTTTGCACCAACATAGTTTCAAAAAGTAGAGTAACTTTTCCTGAAAAACTTTACTTTGCCTTACTATATTTGAGAAAACCTTTTTAGTATGGCTTAGTGTTTCATAAGTATCATTAAAAGGTTCTGGTAAATCTTTAAGCTGATTATTCAAAAAGAGTTGTAAAAACCTTGGATACATTAAAAACTTCTTTAGATCCAAGTTCCTTAACATACCATCAAAAATTAATTTAGAAAAATTAAAATTTTGACCCTTTGCCAAACATATAACTGCTGAAGCCAAATTGGTTGAAAACTCATTCCAGCCAGTTGATTATGAACTTATACAATGAAGAATGGTATGTATCAGGAATTTCCATTGTGGAGAGAATTAATCTTTTTGAAAAGTAAGTTTTGTTGAAAGCTGTTCATACCTCATCAATGCAAGGTTTTCAAAAATTTCATCATTTGTGAGGTAAGTAATACCATCCTCATCATCAAAGAGAAGATCATTCCTCACTGATGATTCTGATATTACTACTGCCTTGCCATCAACTATGACATGTATTTGCTTCACTAAATTAACTATTTTGGAAGTGGCAGTATTCCAAAACTGTTCAATGTAAGAAGCATAGATAGTGGGACTTACATTGAGAGCATAGTTGATTGAACATGTAGAGAGGAAGTCCACTATCTGATGAAATTTTGCATTCTCATCACTCTTTTCCAAATACGCGACCATGTTGTGTTGGTTTATAAAAGCAAGATCAGCCATGGATAATTGAATTTGTCGGTGTAAAAGTCGATTAGGGTTTGATGAATTATGAGCAATTGGTATTTATGAAAGATATTGTTTGATTAATAGGCTTATATAGGCACTAAAGAAAACTTAAGAGGAAAGTAGCCGTTAATTTGTCAAAAATTACCCCTGAATAGTATTTAGTAACAGTAACTTTAGCAGCACTAAGTTAGGCTAGCAGTACTAAGTTTGTACTAGCAGTACTAACTTTCGCACTTATAGTTTTTGGCAAACTACCAGCCATCAACATATTTGAGAATTCTTTACCAGTCGCCGTTTGCCCTGGAATAGCCAATTCTTTCTTATCTGTTAGACATGGTGAATTGATGACCATTTGTTATGTGGTGAAAACCAACATGTAAAACATCAGCAGTATTAACAAAGTCACTAGCATTCACACGAAATCAGCATATCCATTATTAATCAAATAACCTTTAAGCTCTAATCCTCCAAAATGTTAGTTCCAAACACAAAGAAACACAATCCAAAACATCTTGCATATTGCTCATAATAACTAACAGTATTAACTTTTAAGCTTAACAGTACTAAGTATGAGTTACCAGAATTAACCCATTTTCATCACTTGGCAGCTCTTGCACTCTATTCTAAGCATCCATGATGTATAATCCGTTGCACTTATACACATAGTTCCATATAGCCTTCCCTCAAACAAAGCTTCTATGTGTATTATCAGCTATGCCAATACACATATATAGAGCAACACTAAAAATAGACTAACAATATTAACTTCTTCTCCAATAACTATACAACAACATGTCTCTATTCATCACAAGCACACTAGATAGACATGTGAGAATTATGAGGATCCATATTTATGCATAACCCATGAATAAAAGTTAAAAACTATTATCTAAACAAATAAACCTCCCCTCAAACAATACTTCAGAGATTAAGTAATTCAATGCTAGCAATCAAAAAGTTAAACCCGCTAACATCAAAAGCCTTTATAAGAAGGTTTGTAACATTGTGATATGTGTGAATCTTGATCACTTGAATCAACTTCTTCTCATAAGAATCTCTGATGATATGGTGCCTAATATCTATGTGCTTGCTTTTAGAGTGAAACACTGGATTCTTCACAATACCAAATGGTACTTTCATTATTAATGTAAATCTTGGTATTCATGAAGTTGAACCCATAATCAAGCATTTGATTTTGAATCCCTAACACTTGTCCATAGCAATTAGCAGCAACAACATACTCTGCCTTAGTAGTATAGTTGGCAACTATAGTCTGCTTCTTGCATTGCCATGAAATTAATCTCTTGCCAAGAAATTGACAACCTCCTGTTGTGGATTTCCTATCAAGACTGGCTCCAGCATAATCACTATCGGAAAAGGATTCCAAGTCAAATGGTGAATCTCTAGGATACCAAAGGCCCAATTTAGGCTGACCTTTTAAGTATCGAAAGATCCTCTTCACAACATGAAGATGTGAAGTCTTTGGTGTAACTTGGAACCTTGCACAAGCACAAACAACAAACATTATGTCAGGCCTAGAAGCTATTAAGTACATCAATGACCCAATCATTGATTTATATAAGTGTACATCCACATTCTTAGCTTATTCATCCTTGATCAATGCCTTGTTAGTCTCTGTTGGAGTGCTTACTGTCTTCATAGTGATAAAATCAAACTTTTTCAATATATCAACTACATATTTGTCTTGGCTAATGAAGATTCCATCCTTCTTCTGTTGTACTTGTAACCCTAAGAAGAAAGTGAGCCCCCCCATCAAACTCATCTGAAATTTCTTATGCATCATCTACTTAAACTCATCACATAAAGACTTCTTTGTAGACCCAAAGATGATATCATCAACACTTCACTATACTGACAGTTATCACCTTTATCCTGCTTGATCAATAAAGTGCTTGTCTATAGTGCCCTCTTCTAACATCTATTTTCAATTAAGTAGTAGACAAGGTCTTCATACAGGCCTAAGAGATTGATGTAGACCATATAAGTTTTTACTAACCTTATACACTTTATCAGGGACAACTATGGATCTTCAAAACTAGGAGGTTGGCAAACATATACCTCCTCTTTAATAGTACCATATAAAAAGGCACTCTTCACATCCATCTGGTACACAATGAACCCCATAAATGATGCATAGGCCAAAAATAACCTGATTGCTTCAATCCTAGCAACAGGAGCAAAAACCTCATCATAATATGGATCTTGAAAACAGGAGGTTGGCACACATACACCTCCTCTTCAATAGTACCATATAAAAAGGCACTCTTTACATCCATCTAGTACACAATAAATCCCATAAATGATGCATAGGCCAAAAATAACCTGATTGCTTCTATCCTAGCAACAGGAGAAAAAACCTCATCATAATCAATTCCTTCTTCTTGGGTGTAACCTTATGCAACCAGTCTTGCCTTGTTTCTAACTACTATCCCTCTTTCATCTTTCTTGTTTCTATAGACCCATTTTGTTCCAATGGCATGCTTGCCTTTAGGTAATTTAACCAATCTCCATTGCCTTGCCTCTACCCAGCTTGGATCTGTCAAAGCTTGAATCACCTTTTTGGGTTCCTTTTGAGAGAGAAAATAGGCAAATAAGCAGTTCTAATAATCTTTGTGATTTGTTCTTCTCTACTTGTTACTATATCTAATCATAGCATTTTCTTCAGAAAAATTGATCATTCTCTTTGTTTGAGTTGCTAAGTTTAGGTCTCCAATGATCTGGTCTTTAGGATGATCCTTGTGAATTCTGGTTATGGGAATAGGACTGACATTCATGGTTGTCTCCAAGTTGTTGAGGTCAGCCTCTGCACCCACATCTTCATCATCATATGTACCATCAAATATGCCAGTTTCTTCTAAAGATGGCATACTTAGATCATTAGGAATAGGACTAGCAGTATTAATATTTAGACTACAAGTATTAACATTTGCATTGACAGTATTAATACTTGGCCCAGCAGTATTAACATCTTGAGTACTGCTAGCAGTCCTTTCTTGATCATCAATTCCACTTACTTTATTTACATCATCATCTCCTTTGCCTGGTACCTCATCAGTATCCTTATCATCTGAGCTCTGAGTACTTGAAGAGAGTTGTTAATTAGAAGGCATTAATGGTAGCAGTATGTATTCATGATCAGATGCTTTCTCCTGTCCAGCTTAACCTCCATTAACATTTGTCTCTATACCTACATCACTATTAGTTTGATTTCTTGCAGTAACTGGCTCATAATTCATAGATTTTGTCAGTGAATCAATATCAAAGATCCATTCTGGACCACTTCTCGCAACATTAGATTTATTTTCTAGAAATTTAATATGCAGGTTCTCTTCAACTTTCCTGGTTCTAGTGTTAAATACCCTAAATGCCTTACTATTTATAGAATATCCAACCAAGAACCCCTCATCAGTCTTCCCTTTAAACTTTCCTAGATGATCTAAGGTATTTAAGATAGTAACAGGACACCCAAAAGGTCTTATGAAGTCTAGATTTGGTGGTCTACCAATTAAAAGTTCATAAGGTCTCTTGTTATGAGGCTTTGTTATTAAAACTGTATTCTGAACATAGCAAACAGTATTAATTGCTTCAGCCCAAAATGTAGTAGATAACAGTGAATCTGCTAGCATAGTCCTAGCTGCCTCTATTAGTGTTTTATTCTTTCTTTCAGCTACTCCATTTCGTTGTGGAGTCCTAGCAATACTAAATTCTCTCTTGATTCCTTTCATCTGACATATTTGATTCATTTCAGTATTCTTAAACTCAGTTCTATTGTCACATCTGATAATTTTAACCCTGTGATTATGTGGTTTTCTATGCTTGTGATAAATGTTTTAAAGATTCCACTAGTCTCATCCTTAGAGGCCAAAAAGAAAACCCAACTAAACCTACTAAAGTCATCAGTGGCAACAAGGAAATACATATTTTTATTTAGACTCTTTACAAATGTTGGACCAAACAAATCCATGTGCAAAATTTGTAAAGGCTGGCTGATAGAGCTCATAAGCTTGGTCTTACATGAGGCTTTGTGATGCTTTCCCTTCTGACAGGCAACACATGTATGGTCATTTTCAAAAAGTTTTGAAGGAAAACCTCTTACAAGGTTTCCCCTCACAAGTTTGTTTATAGTTTTAAATTTTATATGACCAAGCCTCCTATGCCATAGATTAGACTCATCTATTGTAGCCTTTGCAAATAACAAGTCAAACCTACTAAAGGAACAACATTCTTTAGATCAAAACTGTACATGTTGTTCTGTCTGGGAACTTTAAGCAAGACTTGACTTTCATCAAGTAGCTTAAAGTCAGGAGACAGAACAAGACATTCAGTCTTAGTGAAAAGAACACTGTTTTTCTTGTCACACATTTGTGAGACAGAGAAAAGGTTAAACTTAAGTTCCTTTACAAAGTATACATCTTCAAAGTCTAATTTCCCAGTCCTAATTTTACCTTTTCCAGTAATTTTACCTCCTTTAGGACTTCCTGCAAATGCAACAAATCCACCATCAATGTCTTGATAATCTGTAAGGTAGGACTTGTTCCCAGTCATATGCCTAGAGCATCCACTATCAAAAATCCCTTGATCCTGTAAAGCATATTGTGGATTACCCTGCACTCAAAATAAGAGAATTAGTTTCTCTTGGGGACCCAAGCCATCACTGACTTGAGTCTGCCTTGAGGATCAACATAGTCAAATCTTTTAGGCATGTATGATCCACTGTCTTTGGAGATATGGTCAATTACTTTTCCTGTTGGTCTCCAAATCCAGCATGCTGAGGACTTAACAACATTTTCCCTTTTTCCCTCAATAGCACTAACTACTACTTTTGTCCCAACAGTAGTTACATTGTTTACCTTTGCAGTATTAACTTTTTCTTTAAAATCAATATTTTTAGGTGATGTTCTTTGATAAATAGTCCTTTTAACTAATGAATGTGACTTATAAAAAACATTTGAACTTGGTTTTGCATCATTCATAGTTGGTCTAGATGCAGCAAGTATTAACATGTATGGGCAGTACATATGATACTACCGCCTGAAAGCTTTGCTTAGCATTATTTTTTTTTTATTACTGGTACATTGCCAGACTTTGTAAGACTCAGTTGGAAACCAAAATTTCATTTAGATGGTGGGTGAGAAAATTTTAATTTTGGTGATTTACCCTCTGAGCATTGTTCCATACTGGTCTAACTTCCCTTTGACCAGTAACCCTTCCCATATTATTCAACATAGATTTTCCAACCATTTTATTCTCATAAAAGTTACAGTCCTTAATTAAATGGTTAAGACTTCCACATACAAAACAAGCTTTCTTATTGAACTCAAAACCATCCCCTAGTTTTTGAGTCATTAGTCCATTCCAATTTCTTTTATCAACCCTAGGACTCTGACTTTTCCTAAGGTTTTCAGCTTGCCTATTTGTGTGTTGTTCAATAACAGATTTCCTAGTATTTTCATCTGATTTAATAAAATTGATTTTAGCATAACTAGGTTTATTCTGTTCAAATGAAGGTCTAATCACACAATCATCATCACTATCAGACTCCCACTCTTCAATGATAGGAGCACTAGGCCTAACATCTTTAGGTTGTTCCAAATTATCCTTACTAGACTTAGATGCAGTTGATTCATTCCTAGGCACACTAGTGATAGTTTCACTCACATTAGTCTTATAGATAGAATCATCTAATCTAGCAAAGGACAAGTCAGGTCTTGAGGGCATGTAGTTCCCAGTGTAGAGAGGAGGAACTGTATGATATCCCTTAACCTTCTTAAACCTATCATTTACTTGATTATTTTCCTCTTTAATCTCATACACACTACTATCAGATGCACTTACACACACTTTACTATTATTCTTATCAATATCATGCAGTTCATTCTCAGTCATTTGATTGTCAAAACCAATACTAGTCTTGTTATTAACACTTATTTGACTATTTAATAGATTAGGTTAGTTCTTAAGATTGTTTCAAACTTTTCTAATTTGAGTTTCAAATCATCCTTTTCTCTTAAAGCCTCTGCTAACTGATTTTTAAGCTCTGTAATAGAATTATCTCTTACCTTAACATCATATTTCAAAAATGCAATGTCTTCCTCATAACAACTTCATTTTTTCATGAACAACAATTCTAGCTTCTAATGAATCATAAGCCTAACTAAAAACCTATAATTTCTAGGTAGATTTTTTAAGCTACTCTTCTGTTTATCAAAGTGATCTTTTTAAAGACTCATCATGGATTTTTAAGCAACTTTGGAGCAAGTGGTATACCTCAGAGTCTGAACTGATTGAGACGTGGAGTAACCTAGGACAAATGGGCCATTAAGCAGTCTTGGGTCCTTCTTCACCTAAAGCTCAATCATAACCACCTATCCTATCTTGAACAACCAAGCATTTGCAAGGAGTCCTCTACTGGTATAAATTCATCTAGAACATCTCCATTTCTATTCCTCTATTCCTTGATGCCTCTGCATTCTTAGCAAAGTTGACCTCTCCTAGTGACAGTTGTAATCATCAACCTTTTGTATTATTTAGAGCCAACAGTTTCTTTGCCATCAAAGTTTAGAATTCCTTTCTATATTCTTTAAGCATCTCTCACCTCATGTAAGCACTGGCCACCATACCATTTGAGATCCATCTCTTCAAGATCATTAGTATCAATCTGTTTTAGGTCTTCATTGTCCAACTGTTGACTATTAGATTGACTGACAAAGAAGGAAAAATGACATCATCAGCATAGGATGAGGAAGAGGCTTGTCCCTGTGAGTTAGCAGTAGAAACTTCATGAGTAGTATTAACTGCTTCATTAGTGCTGCTAGTGTTTTCTAAAGATACAAAAGCCATATTCTGAGAGTTTGAGCTTGAGCTTGATTGGCTTTTAATCTCAGCTTCATACACCTTCAAGTTGTTGTACAAGTCATCCATGCTCATTGTGTCCAGAATCATATTGTTATCTCATGATCAAGATAATATTGTTCCAAGCTAAATGGTATACTTCTTTGTAACGTAAGATTGCATCTATCCTAGGAGATTTACTTCACCTGAATTTCCAATTGGCTAATGAGTTTCTAAAACCTATCATAGATTTTATCCAGTCCTTCAGATCTTGATGCAGTAAAATTCTTATATTGCTGCTTTAGAATGGTTTTTTGCATTTTCTTTGATTCTTTGTTACCTCCAAACCTAGTCTTAGATAGCTATCCCCTAGGGTCTTTGCATCTGATTCCAATTAAACTTCAATAGGTGCTCTCAGGAAAAAAAACTGCAAACAACAAAAGTGCTTTTTGCTTTCTATTCATCTTTCCCTTGCAGCTTTTGTTCAGCAGTTTTTGGATGCAATAGGACCTCAGTGCTAGCTGATGCAAAGCAGTGCATCACATTCACATAACCTCCCAAAGACATAATCAATGTGAGTAAGATATTGCCTCCATAGATCATAGTCTCTAGTTTTGAGTACTAGAAGTTTTAGTGCATGCACTGTTTGGGTAGTTTCTGATTGTGATTCCATCTTCTCTTTGATTATGAGATCTTGTGTAGATATAGTGTTCTTCTTATTTAGAGTTTCTCAACAAGCTCTGATACCACTTGTTGATCCCAATGAACAGATCTTCTTAGCTTGTTAAAGCTTAGTTAACCTGGATAAATCCAAACTAACTATAAGAGAAACTATGATTGTGAATACTACAAGTTATGCGGAATCTAACTTGTTAATACAAAAAGTAACAGTAAATACTAAAACTTTGAATATATTGATTGAGCTAATATTCTGCAGTTTACGAGATAACAAGGCTATGAGATATGAATTCTATGCATATCTCTAACTATGTCGTAGGGTTCCTTTTATACACTAAGGAAACCCTAATGGGCTTACAAAACGCGTACAATGATAATGCATATCTATTCCTAATTTAACTCATGCATATCATAATAGCAGTACTAACTATATAAGACTAACAACACTAACTATTAACTAACAGTACTAACGTAACTGGCGAGTAACTAACAACTTTAAATAACAGTACTAATGACTTAGATCTGTTTTTATAAATCTTTATCAGCACACTAACCATCACCAAGTAGTATCAAGTTGAACCACGTACTAACTGTATAAGTCCATAATTCCAACAATGTAACACCTATTTTGTACCAATGGCTCTTGTGCCATATGGGGTAAATCCACCAAGGACTAAACAGGTTGTAACTTGAACTGCAGAACTCGTCTTGCATAGCTTCTATCCAGCTAGGTCATTTAATGCATGGATTACCTTGTTTGGCTCTACTTGTGATAATAAACCTGCCAATATGACAATTTTGAAAATCTTTATGGTTGATCCTCTGTTGCACTGAACTAAACATACCATGTTCAGTCACACTCTTTGTCATCCTTCTGGTTTGAGGTGCTGAATGTAAATCTCTAATGATTTGTTTAAATGGATTATCCTTGTAAATTTTTGTAGTTGGGATAGGACTGACAGGCATAAATGTATCTAAATTGTTCATGTCAGCCTCTGCACCAACACATTCATCATCTTCTAAATAGACAATCTCTTTCAAATTAGGCATATTTAGATCATTAGCACATCCATAGGACTCCCCTAGATCTTTATCATCACGCATTATCCATTATCCTAGTAAGTATTAACATTGAACTAAACGAGCATTATCCTGTTCCTCTTGTTAAATACTCTAAATGCCTTGCTATTCACAGATACCCAACAAAGAGATCCCTCTACAGCCTTCCCATCAAACTTTACTAGGTGGTCCTAAGTATTAAGAATAGTAACAGACACCCAAATGCTCGTAAAACCTTAAGTCAGGTTACTACCTAGAAAAGTTCATAAGGGGTCTTGTTGTGAGGCTTAATTACTAATACCCTATTTCTACATAACAAGCAGTATACTGCTTCAGCCCAAAAGTAGTAGGTAACTTTGAATCAGGCTAGCATAGTTTCTAGCACCTCTATTAGTGTTCTAATTTTTCCTGTCAGCTACTTTCATTTTAATTGTGGAGTCCTAGCATACATAAATTCTCTCTATGAATCCATGTCTTCTCACAGAACTGATTCATTTCCTTATTCATTAAATGTCAGTTCATTGTCACATCCTGATTTATTTTAACTATGTATTTAATTATGAATTTTCTATTCCTGTTATAAAAGCCTTAAGGATTCCAGTGGTTTCATCCTTAGTTGCTAAAAAGAAAACCCAACTAAATCTACTAAAGTCGTCTGTGACAACTAGGCAGTACATCTTTTTCATTATACTCTTTACAAAAGTTAGACCAAATAAATCCATGTGCAACATCTGTAAAGGTTGGCTGATAGAGCTCGTAGTTTTGGTCTTACAAGAGGCTTTATGTTGCTTTCCTTTTTGAAAAGCAACACATGTGTGATCATATTTAAAAATTTTAGAAGGTAAACCTCTTACAAGATTTCCCCTCACAAGTTTGTTCATAGTTTTGAAATTTATATGCCCAAGCCTCCTATGCCAAAGATTAGATTCATCTAATGTAGCATTTGCAAAGAGACAGGTTAGACCTCCTGAAGGAAAAGCTAAAAAGAACAATAACCTTCTTTAAGTCAACACTGTACATGTTGTTCTTTCTAGGAACTCTAAGTAAGACTTGTTTTTCATCAAGTAGCTTAAAGTCAGGAGACAAAACAACACATTCAGTGTCTGTAAAAAGAACACTGTTCTTCTTGTCACACATTTATGAGACACTAAAAAGGTTAAACTTAAGCTTCTTAACAAAGCACACATCTTCAAAATCCAATTTACCTGTCACTGGAATTTACTTTACCAGTGATTTTACCTCCTTTGGTACTACCTCCAAAGGCAACAAATCCTCCATCAATTTCTTCATAATTTGAAAGGTAGGACTTGTTTCCAGTCATGTGCCTAGAGCATCCACTGTCAATGACTCCTTTACCTGTAAATTCTAGCTTGGATTGCCCTGCATAAAAGTAAGAAAATCAGCTCTCTGTGGGGACCCAAGCTATTACAAACTTGGACTCCTTTGTGTATCAACTAGTCAAATTCTTTTAAAGTTCATTGATGCATCATTGTGTTTGGAGACATGGTCTAAAACTTTTTGCTTTGGTCTCCAAACCCAACATGCTGAGGCCTTAACAGCATTAAGCCTCATGTCCCTTATTATCTCTTCTACTGGCTTTGGCCTAACATAGTACATTACCCTTAACAGTATTAACATTTTCATTGAAAATTACTGTTTCTATATGTTTGTCACATGTTAAATGCCTTCTAACATTTGGAATGTGCATTTAAAAACATTTGATGATGGCCTTGCACAGTTCATTGTTGGTCTTGGGTAAGCCGTATTAATTCGGTGGGGGGGGGGGTGGGGGGGGGGGGGGGGGGGGGGGGGTCTGGCAGTATTTAGCTGATACTGCGGCGAATTTTGAATATTTTTGCCTAGCAGTATTACGTGTTTTATGGCCAGATTTCATTAAGACTGTTTTTGGACACCAAAATTTTCTTTGATGAGGGTAGTCAATCTTTTGTAAATTTTGGTGATTCACCCTACTAGCATTGTTCCATACAGGTTTTTTCACTATTTTTTTTCATAAAAATCACAATCTTTGATTAAATGGTTAAAACTACCACACACATAGCAAGCTTTATTTTTAAACTCAAAATTACTTCCTAATTTCTGAGTCATCAAATTATTCTAGTTTCTCTTGTTACCTCTAGGACTTTGACTATTTTTCCTAGGGTATTTAGCTTGCTTTAAATTATGTCACTACCTTTCAACAACTCCCTAGGTATTTTCACATGCTCATTTAGATTTAATAAATTCTACTTTAGCGAAACTAGGTTTTCTCTGTTTAGACTTAAACTCAGTCTCATTCTCATCCTCGCTGTCAATATCCAGTTCTTCAATATGTGGATTCCTAACAACTTAGTTTTGACTCACTAATCTAAACTGTTACAAGTTACAACTGCACGTACCCCTAGTTATTGACTCACTAAAAACATATTCTTCCTCATCAGCAAGTACCAAATTAGGTTTAGGGCATAAGTCCCAGTATATGAGAAGGTGGGGCGCCTGATACCTTTTACCTATTTGTACTTATGCATTCACCAACTATCGAACACATGACTAACAACTCATTTGAACTATCATACCCTACACCCAGTCTTGAACTATCACTTGCTTTAATCTCTAACAGTTTGTTAGATTCTTAGATGAAAATTTTAAACTTTTCTAAGGAGTTTTAATCATCTCTTTCCTTTTCATCTTTTTTTAAATTTCTTTCTAAGCTCTATTAGTGCATTATCTCTCAACATAATATCAAGTTTTAAAATCTTTATGTCCTCTTCAAAAAAAACCTCATTCTTTTTATACACATCTAGTCTAGCCTCTATAGATTCTAGACCTGCTTTATAAGATCCTACATTTAATTGAGACTTATTAAAATCTTTTGTCAGATTATCATAATGTTCTTTGAGAGTTTCATAAAATTTTAAACATGCTTTAGAACAAGTAGATACCTCAGAATCTGAGCTTGAAGAACTTGAAGAACCTAAAGATGTATATGCCATAAGTGCAAAGTTTGTAGGTCCTTCTTCAGCCTGGTCACTCCAGTCATATCCAAGTCCATTCTCTGACCACTGAAGGCTTTTATCTAGTTTCTACTGGCACATTCCTGCTTACAATTCTCTATACCTGTTCTCCTTAGAGCCATGCACTCCCTGCAAAGTGTGGCCCTTTATGACAGTTATAGCATTCCACCTTTGATTTGTTAAACCTTATGGTCTCAGAACCATTGGCGCTAATCTTCCTTCCATTCTTATTTAGAAATCTTTTGGCTCTCATGGTCAGCATAGCCATCTGCCACTTTAGATCCATCTCTTCTAAGTCATCAGCATCAATCTGTTGTATTTTTTTTTTTTTTTTTTTTATTTTTTTTTATTTTGTAGTCCTCATCATTTAATTATGGAGTGTTGGATTGGTATGCAAAGAAAGAATAGATCACAGCATTATTCATACTATCAGTATTAGCAGAGTTAGAACCATGTGTTTGATTGGAACTGCTAGAGTTATCAGAAGACATAAAAGTATAATTTTGTGAATTTTGGTTTGAGCTTGATGACCCTTTAACTTCAGTTTCATAAATCTTCATATTGTTGTATAGGTCATCCATGCCTAGGTGTCTAAATCAGGTTTGTTCCTCCAGATCAAGGTATGAGTCTTCCATTCTGATGGGAGACTTCTTAAAAACTTTAGATTCGTATCATCTTGAGAAATAGTTTCACCTGGAATCTCTAGCTGACTGATAAGATTTTGAAGCCTATCATAGGTTTGATCAAGTCCTTCAGAGCTTGATCCATTGAAATTCTCATATTGTTGCGTTAAAAGTGTCTTCTGAGTTTTCCTTGACTCCTTATTACCTCCAAACCTTTTCTCTATAGCTTCTATCAATGTCTTGGCACATTTATAGGTATTAAACTTTAGTTGATGTTCATTTGGAAGAGCCATCAATAAAGTACCTCTTGCCTTTAACTCATTCTTCCTTGCTAACTTCTCTTCTGCTGTTGTAGGAGGATATGTTTGCTTAACACCATCAACAGTTCTCTTTGGTGGAGGTGAGTCTCCATTTACTATTACTTCCCAAAGAGCATAATCTATCATTAGGAAGTACTGTTCTATCCTCATTTTCCAAAGCTCAAATTCACCTGGATTGAGCACTGAAAGTTTTGCAGCAGCAACCATTGGTGAAGATACTGCCTCTATATTTTCACAAATAAATAGATCTGGTATGTATAGATTGTTTCTTCTTATTGAAAGTTTCTCAACAAGCTCTGATACCACTTGTTGATCCCACTTGAATAGATCTTTCTTATCTTGTAAAAGGCTTAGTTGTATTAAATAAATCCAAGAGAACTATAGTAGAAACTTTGATTGAATATATCAAACACTATGTGGAATCTAGTCAATACCACTAAGAAGAATAAGCAATGAAACAGTAACAAATAAGATTGTATAATACCAAACTTTCAGCCTCAATATATTAATAAGAACACTCTTAATAGTGTTAGGGTTTTATAAAACCTTGAAGCTATAACAAAACGATTTCCTAGATGATATGTGAAGTGAGAGATTGGGATAGCTATTGATATACAAACCTACAAGCCTAGGGGCTCCTTTTATCACACAAGGAACTCTAAAGCTTACAATGGCGTTTTTCCTAGACATACATATCTTTTCCTAAAATAATCTCATACCGTATCACATCAGCATACAACATATAACTAATAGTAAACTAACTTATAACTGACCAGCAGAACTCTTCTAGTAGTAGTACTAATACAGAGCAGTAGTAACTTAACAACTACCAGTATAATGACTAGAATATTCCTGCATCTTCACCAGCCAGTAGAAAATAAACCAAAAGTAAGTAATCTTCATAACAAGTAGTGTAAAATTGAACCAGCATAGTAACTGTCAAGAAGCCTTTTATTCCCAACAGCAAGCAAATTTTGACAAGTGTCCCTAATGAGATTTTATGGATATCTCTTTAGGCCTCTAGACACAATAGTGTACTTTGGTTTTAAGTGATCGAAAGGCTGGAGCAGACAGCCACCTTTTTAAATACCAAATAACTCAAAGTGAAAAGTTGATAGAAATTCGTGTAATCCTCCTGAGAAATGAATCAAAATCTTTTGAGAGATTCTGAGTGGCTTAGTGAGGGAGTTGTGCATTGCAACACTGGTTCCATGATGTCATCTTCAATGTCTAGCAATCATCCTTTGTGATTCTTGACAGCAATGTATAACCCGATTTCTGCCTAAGTGTAAGGAGGCTTCTTTCTTTTCACCCTTTATCTTAATTTTTCTTTTTAATTTTTCAACCCCTTCAACGATCACATGAGACTTAATAACTAGTATTTGTTGGGTTTTGTTCAGTAATAGCTCCAACTCAGTCGTACTTTTTCCTAAAATCTTACTTACTCCTTTCTCATACCTAAGGACTTCTACACTATCGAGTGGAATATCCTGGGTAATTCCCTCCTGTCGGGCTGGATCTTGGAAATGGATACCAAAGCTTAAACCACCTTAATAACTCTAATACAATAAATTTAAATGATCGGAACATTTGGACTATCCACATTTCAGCCCAACACATAACCCTTTGCTCCCCTTTATAGTGCATCGATTTAATTCAAAGAGTTAGACATATATGGGTTAGCGTACACTAGAGATCTTAAAATTCACATCTTTAATCACATCTTCTTCCCTTATCAAAAATGTCAAATCTCTTGATATTTTGGATATCAATTTATTCAAATATTCATGGTTTTAGGGAAAAAGATGTCCAATTATTAACAAGCGGTTATTGAAACCATTTAATGCTCACCCCTCAAATTATGAGGGAATAATATAGTGTTTGAGTACTTTAATTTGAAAATTTTAGAATTTACTAAGAAATTCTTGAAAAATCATACTCAAACGCTATATATGCCTAATTATAGTCTACATAATTTATTTACATATTCACAAGAATTATTATATATGAGAGATGGACCTAAAATAAGATAGGACACAATATGACAAAATCATATTGTCCGTTCCAGCAGCCTGAAGTCATTCCCGTATTCTCTTCCACCAACGAACTTCTCTAAATTCCGCATCAACCTCCTCTTATAAAGCTGCTTGTCGATATCCTGAATCAAAACCTGAGCCCTTCGTTTGTCTAAACCGCTCTATTTCCTCTTTGGCAAATATTCCATCCTTATTCCCTTAGCAATATCATTTAGAGCTGACCGAACATCATTAAGCGTGCCATCACCAAATTTATGGATTTCATTAGCGCACATCAATCTATTTTTGTTCATCTGATCCTTATATATCACTCCTTTAGGGTCTGAATATGCAGTGTATGTGGTCCTGTTTCTGAGATTTAACCTGAATGTGTATGGCTTGGTAAGGTTGAGCTTCTTTTGGTAACTTTCGACATCTAATTGAAGATCTTCCATCCGCCTTTGAATGACAATCCATCTTATGAACATACGTAATACCACATTTAAGGCATATCGTTTGTCGATTGTGAAATTGGTCAGCTTATGTTGAACAAGTAGAAGTAACATGTCTTCTATGTCTTGTAGGCGAAGTCGTGGGAAATCACCTTCTCTAAACTTGTACAGCTTCTGATCCTCTCGACGAACTTCAATCTCTTCCAAGTAATCGTAATCATACTTCTTCATAATCATAAGTCTGGTAACCACAATGATTATTTTCCTAGAGTAGACATCATTTGACGAAGACATGTTGGCAGTAAACCCGTAGAAATGTTGACGTTTAGGACCCTAGTGTGAAATACCCCAATAAGCATGTTTATCATATATCACCTTTACGGGACTCCACAAATTACGAACCAAGTCTTCAATCCATTTGATCTCATATGTATTAGCCTTTGTCTTCATAACTGAAGTTGAGTACCATCTACTCAAATCTTTATCTTTTAGATATTTCAGGTCATTGTTGATGAAGAAATCCTGAGGGATAACTTGACAGCCTCGATGATCTCGAATCAACGAGATAGTATGTTGAGATGGAACGATAACGGTTTGCCTCAGGGTTTTATACCGTTCGAGTCGTTCAGTTGATGCCTTGGAACATTCTTTAAGATGATACTCTAGTTCAGTAAGACTTTTGCAGGTGCCTTTGAGTAGCTCGAATACCGGTCTAGCTAGAATTTCTTGAGTCATATCTTTAATGTTGAGCCGATTCAGGACAAATGCAGAGAAGTCGGATGAGGTATCCATAAGCTCATCGAATGAAGTACGAGGTTCTTTAGCACAAGCAACTTGACTAATCCAGGTCTGAGGTGTAACACCCCCAAATTGGGTCGCAGCGGAATAAGGATATCCGGGGCGTGTTACTTCTCAACTTTTTGTTTAAGTGCAGCAGTATTAACAGTCCTGGCAGAACTAATTGATGTTGCTGCTCTTGGAGAGCTTTGCTTAGCAGCATTAACTGGCACTTGTCCTGACTTTGTTGCAACTGCTGTTGGAACATGTAACACCCCCAAATTGGGTCGTAGCGGAATAAGGGTCCGGGGCGTGTTACTTCTCAGATAAAAAACACAAGATATATAAAGAACGACCAAAAAGTCGTTTTAAAACTGATACATTAGATTTAACAAATGTTTGATACAAATAGCCCGAAGCTTTAACTTGTTCATTGTTATTATAAAAAAGATACTGGTTCACAGCACATAAGTTTCCCAAAACATAATGCAACCATATCTTTAGCATGACATCCCAAAACAAGATCACTAATGTATCCTTGGCATCTTATGCTTACTGATATCCTGAAAATCATTGCTTTAAAACATCAACAATAATGTTGGTGAATTCATAGGTTTGATAAATCATATATTGTAGGACCATAAGATTTCCCAAGTGTATGATAATGCAACAGATGCAGACATCATATAAATGTAATTACGTTGCCCTAAGCTCATGACACTGAAGCTCGACATAAATGAATACCATATAAATGGCCTACATTTCCCGTGATGATGTTCTAACCCGCAACATCCTATGTTTGACATGGTATACGTTCGTTTGCACCCGAATGGGGATGTCAATCCCAATAGATCTATTCATAACGTTCGCGCTCACAACCCAGTAACTGACAGTTCATGATAATGGGCTCAACTAGGGTTATCGCTACTTACGCAACACGTAATCATAATGTAAAACTTAACCACTTGTTTCCAATTGTAAAACAATGCATGTTTCTCACCCCAAAAACTTATAAAACAAAATCATGTAAAACGTGGGGCTATGAACTCACCTCAGCAGTGAAGTGAATGAGTAATAATCGAGTAAGTGAAATAACGAGTCACGAACGAATCCGAAGGCAACCTAATCAAACATAGGTTGTATAAGTACTATGTACTTCGATAACTAATAGCGTATACAATCCTATATAGCTCATCGCCATCTATTTGTAATTTAAAAATCGTTGTTATAAAGTGAAAACGTTTATAATTATCGTTTTGGTAAAACTAGCATAACTTTCCCGTTTTAAACCCGTTTCTCGCGTTTCTTACGTCCACGTCTTCGTATTAAGATGATATATAAAAATATTACATTTTTATATTTTATAACCTTCTGATGAACAGTACTTTTACTGTTTATGACGTTTTATAAATTTACTTTTATAAATTTAATTGTCGTAAAACCCGTAAATGCAACAACTTATTCGTTTTAATCCTGATTTTAGCGATTCCTTCGAGCACGTCTTCGTTATTAAAATTATCACATTTTTATAAAGTGGGGTCTGCTGATGAACAGTAATTTGTACTGTTCATAGTTTATAAAATTACTTTTATAAACTTTAATTATCGTAAACGTCGTATTTTATTCGTTTTAGCTCCGTTTATTTTTTTAGTAATTTCTTTCTTTCGAGCACGTTCTCGTAATTGAAAGTTCTATTTATTTATGAGGTTTACAAAAATAAATGTTTCTGTCATGAACAATAACTTAGTTTTATAAAAGTATTTTTATACATTTTAAGGTATAAAAACTGCCGTAATTCCCTAACTTCATTCATTTTAATCGAAAAATTACGTTTCTTATTGTTTTGGAATCCTAAAAATATGTATAATCTGTTAAAAATACCAAACTTTCTATTTTGTATAATTTTTATAAATTGTTTTATAAAAAATCTTTTATAAAACCGTTTATTTATCGTATAACTTGTTTTTACTGTATCTTTTTCGTATTAATCCATTTTTTCGAGTTTCTACCTTTTTGGAATCGTCAAGATCGTATTATATTTTTGCCTAAAGGTCAAACCTACTGATTTAAATTCGAAATCCTAACAGCCCTTTTAATATCAATATGTATACTTTTATATAAAGCTTATTTTATGTACTTTTTAATCTTGCAACTTACTACAAGTCTTTTATACCATATATATTATATGTGTTACATATAATAAAGTCCATTAGTCCATTCATTGTCCTCACAAGTCCATGGTAACAAGATTAACAAGCTTACAAAGTTATTTATACACTTTTACTTGTAGCTTTTTAAGTAAATCATTAAAAACCCTAATCTTGTACATACAGTTTTTATGCTTAACCAAGAGTGTAAAACACTTATGTATCCATTTTAACATGATGTCAACAACAACATATCTTATGTAAAAGTGTACAAAACAATGACAACAAGTAAAAATCCTTTTTACATGTTTAAAAGCATCCTAATGGTGATTTTACTATATAGAACTCATATATGCATAAAATAACAAATGTAAGTTTATAAAGAGTTTTAGATAACCTTAATGAGATGTAGTATGATGACCAAACAAATCCAAACCCTTGTTTGGATTATAACCCTAGCTTTTACAACCAAGAAAACCCTAACTTTCCAAATAAAACCCTAGCTTCCTTTCTTGTTTCAATACATGTAAATGGTTAACCAATGCTTCAAATCACCTTGAGGTATCTTAGATATGATGTGTGATTACTTGTATGTGTTGTAGAAAAATTTGTATGGATTATTTAGAGGGGTGTTTTCTTGCCGTGGGTAGGAGGGAGTATATGAGAGGTTTTTGCTTTGTTTTCACCAAGTAAATATGTTATCTATGTGTGTTCTTCAATAGTTAGGCATTATATAGTATTTAGCACTAGTTAAAGTCACTATTGTGAGGTCATGAGGCAAGATGAGGGTTTTTAGGAAAAGTGGGCATGGAAACAAAACTCTTAATGAGTTGATATTGTACAAAACTAGTTGCTAGAATTTTTGACATATTTCTTTGGTATTTAAACCACAAATCCGGCCCTATATGTATATGTATGTTAATATTTAGTAAATTTTGGGTATTGGGTATAAAAGTGGGTATTTGTTGAAGTGTAGAAAAGTTTTGGTGGTTCCGGGTATGCCTAAACGTATTTTATCGCGAAACGTAGCCAATTTACGTACCCAATAAAAATAAAATGAACAAAGTTAATAATTATCATCAAGATAATTACTTAACACTTGCTTAATGTAAACATTTAATTGTTTGGTGCCCGTTTACATTGAACGCTAATTTTTGGCGTACGCGATTAAACTTAACGTTTACGATTTAAAGTAACACGTACAATACAAAAGATACATTGTGGATTTATTGACGACGTCAATGACCCTAAAACACGGGGTGTTATAGTCTCCCCCGTTAAGTGAGCCTTGTCCTCAAGGCTTAAGACGCAGCACTTGACGAAGGTGCGGTCTTTGTGAAGAGGTGTGGATATTTCTTCCTGAATTGATCTTCGCGTTCCCATGTGAACTTAGGACCTCTCCTGGAGTTCCATCGAACCTTGACTAGTGGAATTCGGCTTCGCTTCAACCGTTTAAATTCACGGTCCATGATCTCTATAGGTTCCTCGACAAACTGAAGCTTGTCGTCAAAGTGAAGTCCATCTAACGAAACGGCTAATGGTTCGTCGGCATAACACTTATTCAAATTAGATACATGAAATATATTGTGAACCCTGCTTAGCTCTTCTGGAAGATCGAGCTTGTAAGAAACCTCTGCAACATTTTCTAACACCTTGAAAGGTCCAACATACCTAGAGTTTAACTTCCCCCGTTTGCCAAAACGTACGACCCCTTTCCAAGGC
>BQNB010049942.1:0-23979 GCA_026074375.1 Tanacetum coccineum
ACAATGGAACAGAGTTCAAAAATCATAAGCTGGAAGAATTTTGTGATGAAAAGGGTATTTCACATATTTTCTCATCTCCTTGTACCCCTGAACAAAATGGTGTAGCTGAAAGAAGAAACACAACACTGATTGAGGCAACCATAACTATGTTAAATAGTGCAAAACTCCCTAAACAATTCTGGGGAGAGGCTGTCAACACTGCTTGCTACACTCAAAACAGATCCATCATAGTGAAAAGGCATGGGAAGACTACCTATGATGTGTTCAGAGGAAGATCTCCTGATATCAACTACTTCCATGTGTTTGGATGTCCTGTTTACATTCACAATCATAGGGACCACTTGGGAAAGTTTAATGAAAAGGCTGATGATGGATTCTTCCTGGGTTACTCTCTAGTGACCAAGGCTTTCAGGGTATCCAACATCAGAAGACAAGAAATGGAAGAGACAGTTCATGTTACTTTCAGTAAAGATGATGAAGCTATCTCTCAAGCCAACACAGAAGGTGATGCAATCAACTTCAATGAAAATAGGTCCTTCCATGATGATGAATTCATTGAACCTAGGACTAAGGATACTCAATGCTTTGCAACATTGAGTTCTTTCCTTACGTTTCTGCATATGAAAACATCACTTCAGCTGTTTTACCCACTCTTCAAAACACTGTCACTTCTGAAGAACCACTTGAGTTCACTATAGCTGATGATCTTCCAGCTGTCCATGAACCTGATCATGCTGAATCAGCTGACATTCTTAAATTTGCTGAACCTTAAGACAATGTCCTAAGTGAATCAATCAGTGATGATCAACTAGCTCTGATCATCTCACCATCAGCTAAAGTTATCTTTCAAAACCCTGTTCCACAAGACAGATGGTCAAGAGAAAAACACATTGAACTAGTCAACATCATTGGTGAACCTCTTGCTGGTATCACAACCAGAAGCAGGGTCAGAGATTTAGATACTGCCTCAGCACATGAGTGTTTGTATGTTAATTTTCTCTCTGAAATTAAACCTAAGAAGCTCATTGAAGCTCTGGAAGAAGAAGGATGGGTTATTGCAATGCAAGAGGAGCTTAATCAATTTGAAAGAAACAAGGTCTAAACCTTAGTTCCTAAGCCTCATGGGAAAACCATCATTAGGACTAAATAGATCTGGAAAAACAAAATAGATGAAGAAGGGGTTGTCACAAAGAATAAAGCAAGGCTAGTAGCTCAGGGTTATAATCAGCAGGAAGGGATTGATTATAAAGAGACCTTTGCACCTGTTGCAAGACTGGAAGCTATCAGAATCTTTCTTGCTTATGCAACCTACATGGGTTTTGTGGTGTTTTAAATGGATGTGAAGAGTGCATTTCTGAATGGTAAAATATTAAAGGAATTATATGTACAACAACCACCTGGATTTGAAAGTAATGAATTCCCAGACCATGTGTGTAAACTAGACAAAGCTCTGTATGGGCCAAAACAAGCTCCCAGAGCCTGGTATGAAACTTTTTCAACATTTCTTATTCAGCACAAGTTTGTCAGAGGTACAATTGACAACACTCTTTTTACTTATAAAACTAAGAGTGATGTCATTATAGTACATATATATGTGGATGATATCCATTTTGGGTCAACTAGTGTTAAACTTAGTAAACAATTTGCCAAGTTAATGACCAAAAAATATAAAATGAGTATGATGGGTGAACTAACTTATTTTTTAGGTTTTTAAATAAAAAAGATTCCAAAGGAATCTCTATTTTTCAAGAAAATATGTTAAGGATTTACTCAAAAAGTATGATCTAGCTGACTGTACCTTAGTGAAATGCCCTATGCTTCCCCCAAACAATTTGGGCCCTGATGAGTCAGGGGTCTTTGTGAATAAGACTCTATTCAGAGGCATGATAGGGTCACTGATGTACCTTACAACTAGCAGACCTGATATCTAATTCTCCACATGTCTCTGTGCTAGGTACCAAGCTAACCCCAAGGAATCCCACCTTATCGCTGTAAAAAGAATTTTTAGCTATCTTAAATGAACTCTAAATCTTGGCCTTTGGTATCCAAAAGGATTAAGCTTTGATCTAAAAGCATACTCTGACTCAGACTACGCTGGATGTAACCTGGATAGAAAGAGTACCTAAGGGGGTTGTCAGATACTTGGAGGAAAGTTAGTTAGAGTGCAAAGAAGCAAAGCTCTGTAGCAATGTCATCAGCTGAAGCTCAATATGTAGCTATGCTCAATTATATGGATTAAAAGTCAGCTAGCTGACTATGATGTTCTCTATGACAAGGTGCCTATTTTTTGTGATAATACTAGTGCCATTGCCATATCAAATAATCCAGTGTTGCATTCTAGGATAAAACATATTGACATCAGGTATCACTTCATCAGATACCACATTTTAAAAGGTGATATTGAGCTTTATTTTGTACCCACTGAAATGTAACTAGCTGATATTTTTACCAAACCTTTAGCTGAGCCTAGCTTTACTAGATTGGTAGCTGAGTTGGGTATGCTCAATATTGAAAAACAAGTCTCTGATAAGAAAAAGGCTTTAAGTGATCTCTGACATGAATATTAAATGTTTTTAAGGTAACTTACATGTAACCAAAAAGTTAAAAGACAAACATTCTTAATATTTAATTCAGATATTCTCAAAAAGGCTACCTACTTTCTCGAAAAATGAGGGGATTTTACAGTGCACGAAAGGTCATGGGGACCCATATGTTGTGAACGTTTTACCACTAAGCATTTAATACAGAATTCAAACTGTTTATTTTTAAAATGAATAGTATATTTTGAGGTATAAAACTTCACTTTTCATCTCACATACATCAATTTTTACCAAATCAAAACCCAAGAAAATTTTCAAAACAATAAAATCTTTTCATCTTCTTCACAAAAACCTGTAACAATCATGTCTTCAGAATCAACATCCTCGCAAACCCCATAATGTTTACTTACACCTTCTTCCAAGGTTAAATTCTAGTATCACAAGAGCATCATCGCCTACAACAATGCTATTGCATTACTGGAACATCTTGACCCCCGTTTTCAACCCCTGCTCAGTTTTCTTTCAAAATGTAGCATTTGTACTGCACTCACCAAAGAACCCTCAACAATGTATATTGAGTATCTCAAGGATTTTTGGTACACCGTAGAAGTGGATGATGCAACAAAAGATATTTCATTTTCCATATCCCTCTTTGAAAACCAACTTACCTTTACCCGTTTTGATTTTCTCTCTGCTATCGGACTCAACGATAGTAAGACTATTGTGCCCCTTCCTCCCAAGACAACCGTTAGGTCTGGGTTGGCTACTTTAGGGTTAACTGACAAAGATAAACCATCTTTTACCTCCACTCAGCTAGTTAATTCTTCACCTCTGAAAGTCAGACACTTCTTACCTATTTGGAAGATTTTCATGCAGTTAACTAACAAAGATAAACCAACTCTCACCTTCCACGTCACTAGTTAATTCTTTACTCTGAAGTCATACACGTTCTACCTATTATTGCAAGAAAAAATTTTTTTTGTCATGCAGTATATTGGTCAAGTGTTTGGGGGGGGGATGCAAGGATCTCATGACCAGATGAATTTGAGTCAACAAACAATTGCTTACTGTTTGATTTTTGGTCTAGAAATTAATATTGGGGAAATGATTTTTAATGATCTGATTCACAAACTTTAAAATGGGAAAAAGAATAAGGAGGTAAATGTTTGCTACACAAGATATATATCTTTGGTTTTAGAACAAATTTTGGGTAAAAACTACCATGATGAATCTCTTACTGTTTTAAAACCACACCACATCTCAGTTGATTCTTTTCAGACCCCGTCAGCATCTGAAGTCAGTTTGACTTCTCATATGCTGAAAGTAGATAAACTTTCAAAGGAGCATGAAGAGTCTTTGATCCTTTCCTCTGAGGAAGTGAATGTTGAAGAGTCCACTGATAAGTCCCAGTCCGGGACCAATGTGCAACCTCTCTCTCATCCCAAAGCACTAACTGCTAAGAAATCTAAGAAGAAGAAAATTCCATCTTCAACTCAACCAAAGGTTTCCAATGATAACAGGGAAATGAATCCTCCCTCAACAACCACCCATCTTCAAGCAACTGAGGAGCTTGCAGTCACCGTTGTTCCCATTCAGAGTCTAGAGGCCTCCGTAACGGCAGAGGGGCAGGACAACCAGCTTAAAGCCGTTGATACCATAGAGGTAACAATTTAAAATATAAGGGGCACTGCAAGCAGCCACTCTCAAACTTCTCTAGGAGAGAGTGGGGAAGTTAAGGGCTACCCCTGACACACTAGAGTGTTTGAGTCTGCACTTACATTCTAAATTTTCTGTACACTATGTGTCTGCACTCTAAGAGTGATACTGAAAGACTAAAAACGTCTGATGTTGACTTTAAAAATTCTAACATTTGCTAGATTATCCCATCCGTGCATGAAAGTTGACCTCTGTAAGAATTGTACTCACTCGGCCTCAGAGGTCCCTTACACCAATGAAAAGAGTCCCAAAGTCTTAGACTTTTGAGGGGACTGGTCTTCTTAGGGGTAGCGAATGTCGATCCTTCCCTATATTACAAACTTACAACTAAAAAGAGTCCTAAAAGTCCATTCTTTCTTATCTTAATTTCAAAGGACTTTTAAGGGGACTGGATAATCACACCCAGTCTTCTTAGGGGCAGTGAATGGCGATCCTCAACCTCATTACAAATTCACATGTTTTAACTAAGAAGTTTATGCAGGTACCTGAGAAAATTGTTAAGAAAGAGGAGGTAGCTGAGGAACAAACTCTAGAGATTCCCACAGTTGAGAAACTGCTGGATGAAGTTAACAAAGCTGCTTAAGAAACTCCAGAGAGCCCCTATGACACAGAGTTAGAAATCAAGGTTGTAAAATCTTTCTTTACCAGCCATTTATCTGAACTACAAGATTAGACCATGAATGACTATAAAGAATCAGCTGGTATTCAAGAAGATTCTAAATCTTATCTACAATCAATGCCTGATGATAACCTAAGATATGTATCTGGATTTGAAGCTGCTGACTCTGACGATACACATGACAATGAAGTGTCTCATTCTGCCCATACTTTATAAGATGATATTGCTTCCGCTAAACGTTTAAGTCTTCCAGACCATATGGATCATATATGTGAAGAAGTCAGCTCTCTTCATTCAAGGCTTGGAGATATGGAGTCTTCTATTGTTCAAAAAGTCTCTGATGAAATCAAGTCATCTTTGCCAGCCCTTGTCACCAATGCTCTCAAAGAACAGCTACCTGGAATTCTCTAAGTTACTCTCAAGGATTGTGTTCCATTAATCATCTAAGAATCTCTGCAAACTCACATTCCAGCTGCCCCTGAACAGTTTGCAAAGACACAAACTCAGCTGAAAAAAACGTAGTGAAGCAGCTGAACAAACAGTTCAATATATCCCATGTTGCTTAGAGTAATAGATTTGTCACCCTTAAAAAAGAACTCTTCAAAGTGATCAAATCTGAGGTGGCAAAAAAGGTTCAAGTTGTTGGACTGGAGGGAGTCCGTGAGGATTTACAATCTCAGACCAAGCATATTTCTAAGTATTGCTCATATTTTCAAAATATGCAAACTCAGTTGCAGGACGTAAAAGAGCTTCTCGAATCAGCAGTAATCATTGATGAAACTGCTGAAGGGGAGAAGAAACATAAGGATAAAAATGCAATTCCTGATCCAACTTAGGGGGAGCATCAGACAGCTGAGAACATTACCCCTCCTGAACCAACACCTAAAACTCAGGGGGAGCTAGCTTACAACGAATCAACTCTCCTAGTCTCTAAGACAAAAGTCAACGAAGAATCAGCTATGGTTCTTTATGACTCTGAGAAAAAGGACTTGAAAGATCTCACAACTAGTGAGCAAGATTTAGAGGATGATGATGATCTTGACAAACAACCCTTGTCCAAAAGATTCAAAATCATGCATCCCATCCCCAGCAAACCACAACTATTAGTTAAACAGTTCACTGATCAGCTGTTTGGAACAACCTCTTTAAAATTCTTACCTACTCCTCCAAGAGAGCCAACTCCTCCCAGAGATGAACCTAAAGGGAAAGGTATTGATACTGAAGAGCCACTGAAGGATATCATGCCTTTCATAGAAAAAGGAGGCTCAGTTCCTAAAATTCCAAATCTCAAGTCTTTTATTCTTCTAGAGGGAACATTGAGTCAGGAGAAGTTCATGGCTCAGATTAAGGAGTTGAAAAGATTGTCTGATCTGAAAGAACATGAGAAGAAATCAGAGGAAGAGCTAAAGAAAATTCTAAATCCAGCTACCATTAAAGCTCAAGCTCTAAAGTAGGAAGAGCATAAAGAGAAGAAACCAAAGATGATCAATGAATTTAACAAATGCATCTCTGAAAGGAGCAACCCTCTGCCTATCACCAAGAACAGCTATATTGTCAACTCTAGCAATGTTGCAACAATGAAGATCACCAGGGATAATGACCCTCTAAATCTCACGGTCTACTCAGACTTCAGACTTCAAATGCTGGGTTTCAGTGAATGACTGGAAGTTCATGCTCTGGCATCAAAGAAATCAAGCAAATCATATGATGTGCTATTACAGAGTCTGAAGGCAAAATTCCAATGGGTCCTCAACCAGGCAAAGAAACTAGGACTTCCTCCACCTCCAGCACTTGCAACTTTTGGAATGACAGATGAGAAAAGGAAAAAGAAAATGACAAAGTTCATCAAAGAAGTCTTTGTAACTGAGGACGTCAGAGTTGATGGGATAGAAAGGAACCCGATTCCTCATCCTGGGGTTGCGCTAATCCAGGGCCTTGTCATAAACGAACCTGAGCCATGGATCTTCTTCATGAATTGGAATACTGACATAGGCTTCCAAAGAGAAAATGAGTTCCACCTGGCTCCTACTACTGATCTTATTCGAATTTATAATAAAATCAAGACTGACTCAGAGATTGCTTCTGAAATGTTCACAAAAATGATCTATGTAATAGAGGCTAGGAATGATTGTAATAAGGCTAGGGAGATTGTAGAAAAAAACTTAGATAACGTAGGCTAGTGATAGTAAAATCAATGAAGTTTCTTTTGTTAATCTTTCTGTTAATTAATTATGTGTAAGAAGAAGTTGTGTACTCACTTACAATAATTTTTACTTAGCATAATTTATATTCAAATGGGGGAGATTGTTGGACCGATTCAGAGCCCAGTAATCAGCGCTTAGATTTAAACAGAAATTAGGCTAAGTATTGAAGGACCCGCTGAGTGGGATCAGCGGGTATTGAAGAACCTCTGAGTAATGGGACTCAAAGGTTACGAAAGAACCTCTGAGTGATGGGACTCAGAGGTTATGCAAGGACTCTCTAAGTGCAAAGCATCAGAGAGCAACGTCAGACGTATTCAAGTCAAAGACATCGTCAAGGAAGTCAAAGATAACTTGAAGACATACTCGTCAGCTGGGATGGATATCAGCTTGTATGTAGAAGGAATACGCTGAAGTTCTAAGGAGAGTCAGAGGTGGCAATACTCTGACTATCCTGTTACCCTTTGAAGAAGAACAAACTGAGCTTAAAGATTGTTCTCTGAAGAAGGTGGGAAACTTAACAAGTGTTTATGGCGGGATAAATATTGATTTAAGTTAAAGCCTATACCTAGTATGAAGTTGGCAAAAGTAGTGAACAGTTGGCAGAACTGTTCACTAAAGTATAGGTGGGTACTTTCCAATAATGGACGTGCATTAAATACCTCATACCCCGTCTACTAGATTCTTGACACGTTGCAACTACCCCCACTTAGGACGCAACCTAGTATTAGTATAAATAGAGAATGTTGTAAGGAGTAAATGCTATCGCTTTAATTGTAATATTGTTATTAGACATTTACTCCTTTCGAATTTAACAAGGTCAGCTGTCTCAATCAGTTGTCTAGATAAGTTCGCTTGTAAACTTGTTTCATAGATTAAGTTTACTTGTTCAAAGGGTAATCTTACATTGTCATTCAACTTGTGCGATCCATAGCACATTGTAATACTTTGATTCTTATCAATAAAGCATTACACGATTGAAAAGTTATTACTTATGTTATTACGATAAGTGTTTGTTCTTATAGACGTGTTATGGGGACTTTCATATAACAGAGTCAATCTATATTTCTTTATTTTCTATTAAAGCAATAGCTATTTTTGGGCAATGGCTAAATAATCTTCAAGTCATGATCGCAATATTTACCCACTTACGTCAAACTTATTATATAATGAAGTTAGTAGTCTAAGAGCGTGTAAGTTTATTTTTTGTATTAGAACTGCTTTATGTAATAGCTTATGTCATGAAAATCTTTTTAGAGTTTTTATGTTGGTGTTCTTAGAACTCGAACATGAGAAAATCTTTTTAAGAGTTTTTGTGTTGGAGATATTATTTTTTTGGGGTAAAGGGGATTACCCTAGTAAAATATGTTGGGGATGTTCTTATAACTCGAAATAGAAAAGATATCATGAATTATGGTATGTTATCCTACGATCATATTTAATGTGTTACTTTTTAAAAATTTCACCAAGGCCAAAACTAAAAGATAACATTTCTTTTCAACAATGTTGCAAAAATTGTGAATCGTTAGCCAGGAGGTCGACCACCTTGTAGCTTGTAATCGATCTAGGCGGGATTAATCGGCGATTAATCAAATTGACATTTCTAGCAAAATGGGGGTATTTTCGGTAAGTTTGTGTATTTCTGGCGAGTTTTAGATATTATTGGCAAGATTGTTTCTAAAAAACAACTTCTAATAGATTTAAATAGTTATTATAAGTGATCAAAACAAGTTTACGGTGAGTTTTAGGTACTTTCAGCAAGATTAGAAGGTTTCCAGCAAGTTTGACCACCGATGACCACTATTCATCGCCGTTGACCACGGTTGACCAATCTGTTTAACACTGTTACATAAATCTGCAAGGTCGGTGGCCTTGTAGCGCCTAGGTGGCGATTAATCGGCCTTGTAGACCTTGTTTTGCAACACTGCTTTTCAGTAATTAATTATATAACCCGTGTATGACACGGGTCATGGGCTAGTTTATTATATAATGAAGTTGGCAGACCTCTGTTACAACTTTTCAGTGAGCGAATTACAAATGTGAAGAATAATCTATGTAGAAGAACAAATTTCTAATCCTAACTAATGCATAAATTTCTAATAATGTATTTTAATAAATAGACAAATAACCGGCCTGTTTTGACATGTTACTTACACCGACCAAACTATCATTTATCACCACCTTCAGTAACAATAATATATGCACACGTTTTACCTTTTGTAAAGAAATAATTATGTTACCTTTTCAATAATCACTGGTCATTTTCAAAAGGAATGCCCCTCAAACAAAACCTCCACACCATCCTATCCATCCTCAAACAACTCATTCAACAAACCCAAACCTTATACACCACCCTTCAACCAAACATCCTCCCAAAACACTAGTAATCATCAAAAAGATTACAAAGGAAAATACAAGGGACTTAAAGCTGAAATGGCTATCCTAACCAAAAGGATTGATGATCTGACAAATGGAAAAGGTAAAAAAGGGAAGAATGAGAAGGGAAAGAGTGAAAGGGACTGATAGCTAAGTCATTTGACTGGGATGAAGAATCTGTGTCCTCAGAAGATGAAGGGACCACAAGGATTAGAGCATTTATGGCAATTGCTGAGGATGAGCCATCAGTTGGAAAGACTGATGCAAGATCTTGCCAATGAGTTGACATCACCATGATAAAGGTACATAAGCTTTTATCTATGAACTGAAGGTAAATGAAAGGAACATGTTCTAGATCTATACTCATTTTGACCTTCACTATTTGAGGATCAAGGAAAAACTGTCTAACAATTTAATCTTCTTAAACAATAACTGTCTGAACTGTGTAACCTAAAAAAACATTGTGTCCATTAATTGTTCTCTTCAAAATGAAGTCATTAGAGTTAACCTAGTAAATGAATCTCTGAAGGATGAGATCTCTAACCTCAAAAAGGTTATTAAAAAGTGGACCTATAGCAAAGTCACCCTTGACTAACTGCTCTCTAAGCAAGTGCCTGGCAATGCGTTAGGAGGAAAAGGTAGGAGAAAGAACAACTTCTCAAAAGAAGTTGTTTTCACCAAGGCTTATGAATACTCGATGCTGAGCCAGCTCTAGAGATTACCTCTAACTTTGAACTGACTAAATGACACATATGAACCTCAGCCTGCGTCTAACCTAAGCAATTAGTGGCATAACCCTCTGGTACCTTCAAACAGTATATATATCTTTGTCTGACTGACCTCAAACATGTCTGAACTGACACGAAACAATAGTTCAAAAAGAGTAAAAAATCATATGTTAAATGTCATAGAACTATGTCATAAAGAAGACTGAACCCAAGGTACAAACTGTCCAAATCTCTTGTTTTGAAAAGAAAGCTAGTCCAACTACAGAGCAACTCCTTTAACTCTGATAGAGGAAGTAAAGGGTATCAAAGATCACATCATGATCCCTTCAGTCACTTCCTCATCTAGTTCTCAGGCTAGTAGCTTCATGCCTTCAAAACAAAAGGTCTGGTATAAATAATGTATTCACTGTGGGTTAAAGAATCATCTCTCTGATTATTGCTAACTCAAAAACCTAAGTGTACTACATATGGCTCAATGAACATGTTACCAGAGAGCACACAGAACAAACTCTGTAGAGAAACCTTAAATTAAACTAAGAACCAGCCACCTCTAAAACCCACACCCAAAGAAGACCATAGGATATCCAATCTTCTAGTGAGTGTAAACTGTGGGTCAATAAACAACATCCTAATAACTGTGATGTTCTACCCAGGTGGAAATTTGTGAAGGAGCATAGCTCCTGATATAACTGAATGTATCCTAAGTGTAACAACCCCCAAAATGGGTCGCAGCGAAAAGGGTCCGGGGCTTGATACTTTTCATAGATCAATAACACAAGATATATATAGAGACGACCAAAAATTCGTTGGAAACTGATACCTTGGATTTAACAAAGTAATTGTTACATAAGCCCTAAGCTTAACTGTTCACTTATCAAATACAAAGATTTTCAGCCCCAAACAGATAACAAAATGAAATGCGACAAAATCTTTAATTTATGACGATCGCAATTCCAAAGACCACCAATGTATCCATCGCACATTGTTCTTATTGAGCCCCTGAAAAACATTGCTTTAAAACTCAACAATAATGTGTTGGAATTCTATGTTTGATAAATCAATATATTGAAGGACCACAAGATCTCCCAAGTGTAATAAAATGCAACAAATGCAGACTATCAAAAAAAATGTAATTACGTTGCACTAAGCTCATGACACTGAAGCTTGACGTGTAATGGATGCCAACAATAGATGGCGCTATATTGCCCGTGGTATGTTTCTAACCCGCAAAATCCTATATACGACAATGGTAATAGCGTTTGTTCCCTAGTGATAGCTAATCACCGAACGGGGTTGTCAAACCGAAAGAACTATTTACTAACAATCGCGCATCGTAATTAACAGTTCATGATAATGGGCTCAGATTGGGTTTATCTGCAACTTAGCAACATGTAATCATAATGTGAAACTTAACCACTTGTGTCCAGTTGTAAAACATTGCATGTTTTTCACCCCAAAAACTTTGTAAAACAAAAGCATGTAAAACGTGGGGCTATGAACTCACCTTGAGTTCTGATAATTCCAAATATCGCAGATAAAGCGTCACGTAAAAGATCGAATTGCAACCTAAATTAATCATAGGTCGTATAAGTACCGAGTACTTAAATTGATAACATTGAATGTAATCCTAATAGTTAGTTTACATCTACTATCGTCGGGACTTATCATAATAAAGAGTCATGACAATGACGTACGAGGAGTTATGAGACACTTAAATCGTAAATCCGAACAACACGTCGAAACGCCATCCAGATAAAACGAAGGAAAAAGTAGAGAAAAAGAGGCCTCATATGAAACTCCCTAGTAATTAGTACTTTGATAACCACATAAATTTCTATATAGCTACAATCACCAGTTTTTAATTTTTTTTTTTTTTTTTTTTTTTTTTTTCTAAAAAAATGGATTTTGGTAAAATTGTGTTTAATAAGTTAAAACGTTTATAATTACCGTTTTAGTAAAACTAGCATAACTTTTGCGTTTTAAGCCCGATTCTCCAGCATTTCTTATGCCCACTTTTTCGTAATAAAATGATTATCATACATTTGACATTTTCCGTATTTTACCCTCTGGTGAGCAGTACTTTTACTGTTTCACAATTAGACGTAAATTTTATTTAAGTGTGTATTTTTCCGTCGTATAAACCCGTAAAATGTCGTATTTATTCTGTTTATAGCTCCGTTTTTAAGTGATTCTTTCGAGGAAGTTTTCTCTTTTTGAAATTCTATAATTTTATGAGGTTTACAAAAATAAACTTTCTAATAATGAATAGTAAACATTTATAAAAATAGTTTTTTTATAAAAGATATTAATTGGTTTCCGTAACTCGTCGAAATCATAACTCATTACGTTATTAATTGAAAAATTACGATTTCTATATCATTTTGGAATCCTAAAAATATGTATGTAATGTTAAAAATATCCAATACTTGCTGTTTAAAAATTTTATAAAATTTTTTTATAAAACTTTATTTACACTTCGTTTATTAACGTTTTATCTCGTTTTTAACGTAACTTTTTCCGTTATTAATCCTTTAACAAGTTCTTACCTTTTTTCGGAATCGCCGGGTGAAATGTATTATCTTATGAAAAAAGAAAATGGATCTGTTACATTTCGAATTTTGGACAAAGTTTGTGATAGTTGTAAGACCTATATATCCTAGTTTCATATTTTCCACTTTGCAAATTTATCCCAAGTCTTATATTTCATATATATCAAATTTGAGTACATATAATAAGAGTCCATGTACCATATAGTTTCTCATATGTCCAAGTTTACCAAGTCCATATTATACTTTTAACCCTTAACTTTTATAATTAACCTTTTTAACACAAGTTTATATTTAGTCACTTTTACATATAAACCATAAGTGTACAAGTGTATTTCTTCCAACATGACTTTATTTTAGTGTTCTAATAACATGATTAAAAGTTCATAATCAATATTAACATGTCTTATGTATTTCTTTAACTAGAAACATATTATGAAACTATGAAAACCCTAATTAACTCATAATCATGTTTACATCAAAATAACTTGATACAATATTTTATCATCATTTTTAACATGATATATGTAATAACACAACATATATAAAAAGTAATCTATGTGATCATTTCAAGTAGAAATCTCATTTTCATGATAAAATCCTAAATGGTGATTTAAGCTAAATAGAATAACCATATGCATAAAAATGAAAATTATAAGAACATAAAGAGTTCAAGTAGACCTTAAGAGGTATGATGATGATGATGAACAAGTGCTAAACCCTTGTTTAGCCACAAAATCCAAGCTTACACAAATAAAAACCCTTGTTTCCAAATAAAAACCCTAATCTTGATTTCTTGCTTCAATACTTGTAAATAATTAATCAAGGCTTCAAAATACTTTGAGGTATCTTAGATATGATATGAGAGTGTATGTAAATAGGTTATAAAAATTTTTGTTAATGGATTGTTAAAGGTGTATGTTTGCCGAAGCTTATATGTTGACTAAGGAGTATTTGTTTGATTTTTGTAAGTATGTTTAGGCATGAAAGACCTTCTCTTACTAGATACAAGTATAAAATCTGGTGTAGATCAGTCAAGGGGAAAATTTATGGTCCTTATGGATTGGTCATGGTCTTAGGAAATGTCTCTAGGTCAAAGAAACAAGGCATGGTGTGGCATTAAAGAGGTATGGTGTTCTTTTGACCAACTTGGAAGAGTTTTCCTTATATTACTTGTATATTTGGCCAAAATCATATATATGATATACATGATATATTTATGTAATTTTTATGTATTGGGTATAAAAGTGGGTATTTGTTGAAGCGTAGAAAAGTTTTTGTGGTTCCGGGAGTGCCTAAACGCAATTTATCGCGAAACGTATACACTTTACGTATCCGATAAAAATAAAATGAACAAAGTTAATAATTATCCTCAAAATAATTACTTAACCCTTGTTTGATGTAAATATTTAATTTCTTGATGCCCGTTTACATTTAACGCTCATTTTTAACTTACGCGATTTGAACTTAATTCATGAAATCACAAGCAAACGCGTACAATACAAAAGGTACATTGTGGATTTATCGACGTCGTCAATGACTTGAAAACACAGGGTGTTATAGACTTCCCCCGTTAAACGAGCCTTGTCCTCAAGGCTCACGATGCAGCACTTGACGACGATGTGGTCTTGGTGAAGAGGTGTGGATATTTCTTCTTGAATTGGTCTTCACGTTCCCATGTGAACTCAGGACCTCTCTTGGAGTTCCATCGAACCTTGACTAATGGGATCCGGCTTCGCTTCAACCGTTTAACTTCACAGCCCACTATTTCTACCGGTTCCTCAACAAAATGAAGCTTGTCATCAAGATGAAGTCCATCCAACGGAACGGCTAATGGTTCATCGGCATGACACTTTTTCAGGTTAGACACATGGAATGTATCATGAACTCTACTAAGCTCTTCAGGAAGCTCGAGCTTATAAGCAACCTCTCCAACCTTTTCTAACACCTTGAAAGGTCCAACATACCTAGGGTTTAACTTCCCCCGTTTGCCAAAACGTACGACCCCTTTCCAAGGCGAAACTTTAAGCATAACTTTATCCCCGACTTGGAATTCCATTGGTTTACGCTTCAAGTCAGCGTAACTCTTCTGTCGATCACGAGCGGCTTGCATCCTTTGCTTGATTTGGATGATTTTCTCGGTGGTCTCTTGAATTAGTTCTGGACCGAGTATTTGAGCTTCTCCAACTTCAGTCCAACAAACAGGTGAACGACACTTTCGACCATAAAGTGCTTCAAATGGTGCGGCCTTGATGCTGGCGTGATAGCTATTGTTATATGAGAACTCGACTAATGGCAAATGGTTAACCCAACCCTTTCCAAAGTCGATTGCACAAGCACGCAGCATATCCTCGAGAGTTTGAATGGTCCTCTCGCTTTGCCCGTCTGTTTGTGGATGGTACGCAGTACTCATATCCAAATTAGTACCCAAAGCGTTCTGAAGTGACCTCCAGAAATTAGATGCGAATCTCGGGTCACGATCACAAATGATTGAAACAGGTATTCCATGTCTCGTGACCACCTCCTTTAGGTACAATCTTGCAAGTTTATCCAAAGGATCGGTCTCTCTCATCGGTGTGAAGATCGCAGACTTAGTGAGCCGGTCAACGATCACCCAAATTGTGTCATAGCCTTGAGATGTCTTAGGAAGCTTTGTAACAAAATCCATGGTGATGTTGTCCCACTTCCATTCAGGTATCTTAGGTTGTACCAACGTACCTAACAATACTGATGGGGGGCCCCCCTTGATGTTCGGCCTTGATCTTAGCACGGTCAAACACTTGTAACATAAGTGGCGTATGTCGGCTTTCATTGTTGGGCCACCAATATAGCTTTTTCATGTCTTGGTACATTTGTTAAGAACCGCGATGAATAGATTATTTTGATTTGTGGGACTCGTGCATGGGACCCACAGTCCGCCCAAATCGCCATAATGAGGGTAAGCCAACACTGCGCTGAGGCATAGGGTTCCATCGTAGAGGTTCCTACTTTTCGGTCCTAATTGCCTCATGGAAATTTGGGATTCTTTAATAGAATACCTCCACATACTCACTTCCTTGAGGTTTTCTGGTTAAGTGCTTTAGTTTCTGGAGCAGCATTTATATAGATCTATTTGGGAAGACTCAAGTATTAGTCATGATAAGGCTCGACATCTTAACGGTTGGTTTCTCGTTCTTTTTTACTTTTCTAACGCCATCAGCAACGACATTTGCTTTCCCCGGGTGATAAACGAATATCGCTAATGTAATCACTTATGCAACTCTAACCGCCATCGGTGTTGCCTCATGTTAAACTCTTTTTGATCTAAAATGTGTTTCCAACTCGTGTCGATCGAGTGAACACCAGTTACCTTTGTTCCCTTATAAATACACGTTATAGATATTGAGCATAGCGAACACCACGGCCACCAAGTTTCTTAAATAATGAGTCGTGAGTTCTTTCAATGAATTTTTAATTGGCGTGATGCATAAGAATATTCACCTTTTCTTCTTTGCATCCAACCAAGCGACATACAAACCATTCTTGAAGCATCGCAGTATGCGATGATATCTTGCTGCCTGTAGGGTTACATGCAAGGTTTGGTGATCGCACAACTTTTGCTTAACAGTTGAAAAAAGCTGCTTCTTGTTTATCGCCTCCACACAAACATTGACCTTCTTTTGAGTAAGCTTAGTCATTGGTTTGGCGATCTTTGAAAACCTTCAATGAATCTTGATAATAACCAGTCAAGGACCTAAAAATTGACGAATCTCGTTGGTGACTTTAGAGATGTCAATCATTAATGGCTTCTATCTTTGCTGGATCCACAGGATTCCTTCACTATCGAATCAACATGACCGAACCGAAAATGTATTTGTAATCACAAATTCACATTTGGAAAACTTTGCCATACAACTCCTTCTCTATCTTAAGCAATTCTAAGATTTGCTTTAAGGTGTTCTTCATGTTACAAGCTTGTTCTCTCCGAGTATTACTCAGAATTTCGTCAATAAAGACAATCACGCAAATTTGTCCAAATATGGTTTGCAAAAAAAACAAACCCGGCATTCATAAGGTCCATGGAATAGGGCAGCGTGCGTTTGTCAAACCAAACGGAATACTTGTAATTCGTACGCTGGCCATAACGAGTTCTGAAGGATAGTCTTCGGAATGTCTTCTTTCTCGAACACTTATTAGTTGGAGGATAAACCTGACGTATAGGTTGATTTTTAAGTAGACACTCGCTTTAAGCTGTCAAATAAATATCATTTCTGGGAAGTGAGATAACGGTTCTTCACTGTTAGTTTGTTTAATTCCCGATAGTCAATGCACATCCGGAATGATACATCCTTCTTTCTTGACAAACAAGACCGGAGCTACCCAGGGTGAGGAACTGGGTCTTTATAAAGCCTTTGTTGGACTAGCTCTTTCAGTAGCTCTGTAACTCTTTCATCTCGGATAGGCGCAATCGATAAGGTGCCCGTGCTACTGTGTGCTAGCATCACGGTACGCCAATTCAATTTGAAATACACTTGTCGAGTCTGAGGAAGACCCGGCAAGTCTTTTAGGGAAATACTTCGAGAGAAAAGTCTCAAACTATTGTCGCCCTTAAGTCGCTTCTTCTCAAAGACCTTGTTTTCCTTAACCTCCTTGGCAGTAGACATGTGCAAAAAGAATTGGAAATCCTTTTTGCTGTACTTTCTGCGTTTTCACTAGGCACGAAATGATATTTAATCGTGTCGCATTTAACCGGGTTACTTCCGTCACCAGGTTGATTAAGGTTTCATTTCCCCAGGGAATGTGGACATTCTCTCGGCACACACAATTGACACGCTTGGGTACTTCAGACAAACCAAATCCATACCGGATTACCATAGCTTCGAAACTACATGTTTCTACGGGAATATTAAGTTGATTTTGAATGGGGTTGATTTAGTCAAATTCTCTACACGGTGAGCAAATTCGATAGCGAAATTGTCCTTTTAGAGGCGACTAGTAATGTATCTTGGCTTTCTCGGCTTAAGATTTTGGTATAATAGATGCCATCTTTTAGTAAGACGGATCGTGAGGTTCTGTTAGTTGATATGGTTACTAATTCGATTTCCAAAGTAAACGAGTTTCTTTGAATACGCACACAAAAAACATGATTTAGTAGAAAATGTTTTACTTAACAATAGTTTTTTAGAGTGACTTACTCTCAGCACGGCATGGTTACCTTCCTGAATCTATACTAGTGACTAGGCTATGTAATAATTGAGGACTAAACGACTGCATTGCTCATTCGTCAAGTAATAAGCGTTATTATTTCATGATATTTGTTGGGGAGAGTATGTTTGTATAGAGTAAATAAGGAACCTAAGTTAATATTGACGAAATTTCTTAATAATACGATAATTTGATATATAATTTGAAATTCATTCGTACACAGAAAATTTTTTAAGGAAATTACAACGAGGAATTCAAAGAAATAAAGTTTAGATAGTTCCAATTTTAGGGTTTGCTAGGCAGGTAGTCAACTTTAATCTTTTAAGCTGCTCGATCTATCTTTTGTTGTTAGGTCTTGTTCGGTTCTCTTCCTCATTAAGGTATGCAACACTCCATGTGCCTCTGTAACTATTATTTGGTCTTTATGGACTTGATTCTTTCGCTCTGGGCAATCCTTCTTGTAGTGCCCTTGATTCCTCCACATTCATTGCAATAGCCTTCTGACTTGCCACAGTGACCTTTGGTTTCGATTAAAACAGCATTGCATTTACCATTTACCCCTACTGTCAGGGCGATGTGGACCATAGTTGTTGCATTTATAGCACTTTGGAGCACACGGGCCGTCATGGTGGTAATTGCACTTTAAGCACAGGGGTCTAGATCCCCCATATGGTTTCTTATCACCCGATCCAGCAGTGTATGCCCTGCCGGTGTTTTGCCTCTTGATTTGTTGTTGTTGTTGATTCTGACTATTTCGGGAAGTGTTTTCAAACTTCCTCTTGTTCTCAGTCTGGCGATTTCCTGCAAGGTAGCATCGTTCTGTTTAGCCACACGTTTGGAAAACTTCACTATTGGACACGCACTCTTGAAGTCGTCTCAGACTTCCACACTCTTAACGCAGGCATGAGTTCGTTAGATTTCATAGCAGCAGCAGGATTCCTACCAATCCTGGGTCATGTGGTCATCCTTCTTTGCATTCAGAACTTCACAAGTACATTTGCCCATTGTGGTTAAACCCCCACTTCCCACTTTTCTCTTGTTGTTAGCCATTCTCTGCTTACCTTGCATTTTGTTGTTCGGTCGGCTTATTGTCTTACGGCGTCTGTTGGTTTTTGTCTCATAATGGCAATAGCCTCGATAGCATTAAACACTCGCGGGAGCATACAACCCGCTCATTTCCTAACATCATCCTTTGATTAGTGTTGTCATCATTTCCTGAAAATCACAGAGAACAAAAAATGTATATGAAGTTTTCATCTAAAGGAAAATCATGACCACTCCGTGATACCCTAAACATATATGTAAGTGAGACCATTGTTATTATGAAGAGATATTAAGTTAATAACCAACCATGGCATAAATAAATCCCATCATTTAGTAGCCTATGTTCAATAACCAACATCGTAGGTTAATACTTAGTAATCGTTTTACATGAGTTAAAAGTCGCTACAAGCTTTTTTTTACACGCTACCAACTGAGTATATCAGTTTGTAGGATACAATACAAACAACAAGCTACAATGATAAATTATTGTCTTATGGGACACGGACCTTCAGATTCTAGATGATAGACTCTATGTTATTCTTTAAGTGACTTAGATTCTCTTGTGGTGATGACGATGAAGGTAGTGCAGCAGCATAAATCGGTAATGCATGCCTCAGCAGAGGGTGATCATAGAGTCTGGTGTTAAAAAGACATCCGTACTGCATGGGATTGGTTTCAAAGGAAATGATGGATGTGGTGCGGGTGGAGGATTGTGTAGAAGCAGACTCATTTGTTCTCAATGTCACTTGTACTTCTCTGCTTGTGGGCGACTGGATCATATGTAGGTACAGCAGATAGGGTCGGCAGGGCTTAGGTGCTCATTTCTCCTCAATCCTCATCATCCTTCTAATACATCATAATCAATCGTTGTCATTCATCAGATGACTCATCATCTGAATCTGTCTCATTCATTGGAGGGATAGTTCCGACTTGGCATCTCTCTCATGGGTCCTCTTTATCATCGACCTCCGGAATTGAAAGTTTAGCAATGTTACTTTGGTGTAGGGCTGTTGGTTGACGGCATCAGCAGATGGTGGCTGTCCTACATTGGTCACTCTAGCTCCTCATCAGAAGCTCACTGGAATCTTATGGATCGGAACTTAATAAGAACAGATGAGTAAGGTAACTGTCGTAATGAAAATACATAACAGCTTGCAACGAGAAAAACTTAACTGTATATAAATATATTATATAATGATGGTATCGGTAAATACGAGTATTGCACTTATTGGCATTAATGAATGATGGTAAGGTTTCATATTCGATAGCTTAATGTTTAGGTAGCGCTTAGGACACATTCGTGCTCTTGCGTACTACCTTGCCTAAAGATTTATTCCCTATTTATATAAAGATTAACTTTATATAACTTAATTGCAGAGTTGCGCGAAAGGTATGCATAAAACTCATCTTTGTATATATACAATATACCCTCATAGTAACGTACGTTCTATAATATGAACACGTATATGCATATGTAAGCTTCTAGTAAACTAAAATAATGCAAACAAGTATTGTATGCATGAATGTACTGCACATGTGTATGTCCATGTAAAACCCGTTGTTTGAATTTTGTTGTTGAAAACGGTTATAGTCCAGTCAAAAACATTGACCTGGCTTCTCTATAACCTTGGATCTTGATACCAATCGTAAACCCCCCAAATTGGGTCGCAGCAGGAATATGGGTCGGGCGTGTTACTTCATGATAATAAACACAAGAATATAATACTAGAACGACCAAAAAGTCATTTGAAAATCATACATTTGGATTTAAAAGTAAATTGGTACATAAGCCGAAGCTTACCTTGTTCTTTTGATCAAATACAAAGATTTTTCAGCCAAAACAGTTATACAAAGTGAAAATGCGAAAATCTTTAATGCCAGACATTCCAAATCAAAACCACCAATGTATCTCCTTTGCTCTCCTCGTGCCTATTGATCCTGAGATATTACATTGCTTTAAACCGTTCATCAATATTGTTGGTGAATTCATAGGCTTTCATAAAAATATTATATTGTTGGACCACAAGATCTCCCATGTGTATGATAATGCAATAGATTGCAGATTCATAATATGTAATTAAGTAGCTCATAGTCATGACAATGAAGCTATATAAGTACTCAAGGTACTTATCAGACCTATGATAATTTAGGTTGCATTACGATTCTTTTACGTGACGCTTTTCTGCGATATTCTGGCATTTTCAGAATCATGGTGAGTTCTAGCCCCACGTTTTACTGCTTTTGTTTTAACAAAGTTCTTTGGGGTTGTAACAAAATGCAATGTTTTACAACTGGGGACACAAATTGGTAATTTTTCACATATGATTACTTGTTGCCTAGGTGCGATAAACCCATTCCGAGCCCATTTTCGTGCAACTGTTTTTTTAAAAAACAAAATTTTTTTTTTTTATTTTTTTCAAAAGAGCGGATTGTTTTAAATAGATCTATGCGGTTTGACATACCCCGTTCGGTGCCGTGATATTGCATATCACTAGTGCATCGAACGGTTTATACCATGTCGAACTATAGGGATGTTGCGGGTTTACGACATCACCACGGGGCAAACGGCCATTATTTTGCGATCCATACATGTCCAAAGCTTCATGTGTCCATGAGCTTCTAGAGCAACGTAATTACATTTATATGTTATTGCATCTATTGCATTTCATACACTTGGGAGTTCTTGTTGTCCTACAATATTTGATTTATCATATCCTATTGAATTCACCAATCATTATTGTTGACGTCTTTAGAAAGCAATGTTTTTCAGGGAGAATCAATAGACGAGGCTGGGGGGTGCAATGGATACATTGGTGGTTTTGGATCTTGGATGTCATGCAATAAAAGATTTTGTCAGCATTTCATTTTGTATAACGTTTGGGATGAAAATTTTGTATTTTGATCAAATAGTGAACAAGTTAAGCTTCGGGCTTTGTTAGTGCTATATCATTCCTAAGCTTAGGTGGGTCATCTCCCTAAATTCTAGGTTTTTTTCCAGTTAATCCTGTCATAATTAACCAAACCCGCATAAAGCCTACATCGTTGATTATAATTTATCTAGGAGACAACATTGGTGAATATTGAAACCTAGCTCATCAAGGTTTTACCCACTTATGTCCAATTGTTATCTATATGCTAGTAGTCTACGGTCCAAGCACTTACCCACGAAAAACAGAACGTTATGTGTAATCTCAAGTCACCACTTACTCTACCTATTCACTTAACCAATGGAAGAACATGGGCATAAATTTGTGGTCCTATTAATCCAGAGTCACGTAGATAAGTTGTACGTAGTATTTATCCCAGACTCTAGTCTTACTCAACCGCAATCCTAGATCCAGTTGAATGACAAATAATACATAATCGAAACATAATAAGATATGAAGTGATAAACATAATCAACACTCAACAAATAAGTAAACAATGGATATAAACAAAACCAAACATTAAATTATCATAAACATGGCTAATGCCTAAAGGTATTAGCCCATAGTCATTGTAACAATACACAGTTTCATAGATGAACGATTAAATAAACAAACATTATGCTAACCGAATGCTTATAGCGGAGTATAGAGATTACAAGAGTTTTCCTATTGACTTGAGGCACTTGTAGGACATTCTTGGCTTCTAAAATCATCTGTAGATCGTACTTGGTGGTCTTTGTATACTGAAATACGAGTTTTAGGTTTTCTATCTATAGGTTCTAAAAACAGATCGATACGTAGTATTGGAGGGGTCTGATACGGCGTATTGGGATAACTTCGAGTGGGCTCCATGATTATTATATTCTGAAATATTCATTAACACGCCACTAAATACAGCGTATGGGAGCTTCTGGATACGGCGTATTCTTCAAAGTCAGGCAATGGTCTTGATCTTGTCTAAGTCTTAGGAAATAACATATTCGTCTAGAATGATACGTTGTATTCTTCAGATTTAGTAGACTTTCTCGATCTTCATCATTTATGCTCCAAAACACGCTCTTTTCACCATCTTTCGCAAAATGCTAGATAATAACTAAAATTCATACAAATAAGCGATTAAGTATCAAATCTTATACAAAACGAGCAATATAAATGGGATAAATGATGCTAATAATGTGATGTTATTTAATGTCATCAAATATCCCCCACTTGAATACTACTTGTCCTTAAGTAGACTTTAGATTTTTATTATGAAAATGTACCCCCAAACGAATGTTTAAGATTTTTCCTTTAAGCGTTTTAATTCAATTACTAGCGCACAACCAAACACCACACGAAATAGGAAACAAAATCACTCAAATCACTCAACTAATCTATGTGGTAATATTTAGTAGATCGCTCAATTGCTCGGTCGTGACGAGTATTCTATCATAATCTTGGCAAGGATACACATCTCCACCACTAAAGCTAAGGAGTAACCAGTCTAAAAAGGTAAATTGGGTGAACATAATAAGGCTTTAGGGTTGATTATTCTTTTTAATCTCTATCGATACCAATATTTCAGACAAAACCACAAATGTACTCCCAAATCCATGACTGCGACACTTGTGATTGCTCACTCCCTAACTCGAATAAGCTAAAGAAAAGGATTAAGTAATCTTTACCAACAGTAATACACCAACAAGGGACACAAAACCACACATACACATTCAAATCCATAAATGAGACATATGTGATTGCTCACTCCCTCACTCGAGCAAACCAAAGGTTAGGATGAAGAACGATATAGGGTAGGGATTAGGCATGAGAAATATTTATAATTGGTGTAAAATAAATTAACAAAACAGATAGATTAAGTCTAACCAATAAACAAAAATGTTGCTAGCTACTTTCCTGACCACAACCTTGAAAAAGATACAAATCATAGACTAACTCACGCTTTAACACGGAAACTCACGGTTTGTTTGATATACAAGAATTAGACTCAAAGATGTCTTAATCATCATCCTTAACGATCTAAAAAACAACCTAGTTGGCATTCCCGTAACAACCAAGTCCCAATCATCCATAATATAGTACAACAATAGTGGAGATATTT
>BQNB010049943.1:0-41772 GCA_026074375.1 Tanacetum coccineum
CAAATTTACAAATCAAAACAAAATTAATCGACAAATTATCGCACCTTGTCAGGATATAAACCAACACAACGGATATGTCTTCTACAACGACTTATATCCTGGCAAGGTAACCACCTACGTCACTAGGTATGGTGAAATGGTGATTACTAGTGTCACTAGGTCTGTGTGTTGGTTTATATTTTCTAGTATTATTTTTCGTAAATGCTATGTAATCAACAAATCACCATCCCAACAATCGCGTGATACACTTATTAGGGTCGTCCCATGGATTTTAAGGTCCTGTGCGACAGATTAAAACAATGGTCTCATGAATTTTACGGACACTCTGTGATAATTTATAAAAACAACGTTTCTTGTAAGCGAATGATTTCAATGTGACAAAATCCTTAAAATAGTTGTTAAAAAGCTGTTTATCAAATCAGTAATGAGCCTTTATAATAATGTATACAAATGTATATCAGATCAAATATAAAACTTCCATAAGGATGTATATACATGGGTTTAGTTCTATAGAAACATCTCCTTAAACTAAAAAATGTAAAACACCACAAAAAGCTTGCCACGTATTAGGGGTGTTAAAAAAACCGTGAAACCGACGAACCGAGCCGAACCGCTCAATCCGAAACCGAAACCGAAAAAACCCGCTTATAATGGTTCGGTTTCGGTTTTTACTTTTAGATATCCGCGTTTAACCGAATCGAACCGTGCATATTATACATGATTATTTTCTAACTAATATTCAAATAATTGTACAAGTATTAACCGATTATTGCAATACTTTTTATTGTATAACGACTTTTTCGCTCGTAAAGTAAACATTTGTAAAAATCTATGTGTGAAAATTGATTAATGTGATCGTAATCTATAACGTCGAGTAATATTTTTTGTTAATACGTTATATATGAATATTTGAGTGCAATTATTGTAACGAAATGCTTAAGTTTTATATGACTTTTAAATTCAACGTCATTTAATTTTACTAGAAATACATTTTATGTTCTAGACTATGTTATTTTTTATACGGTTAAACTCTATTAAACGTAAAAAACGGTTAACCGTGACCCGAACCGCGGGTAACCGCTCACTTCGGGTACCCGTATGTCTGGTTACCCGCCTAGTATGGTTCGGCGACGGATAGTAAAATTAATTACCCGCCCCGCGACGGATAGTTTAAATCTTCCAACTAACCGAACCGAACCGCCCCGTGAACACCCCTACATCAAGGTGCTTGGATGCAATATAAACTCTTGAAATGGGTCAAAAAGAAAGAAAAGTATACACGGGTTCATTTGAAGTGGGTTAGGGCACAGTTTGAGTTTTTGTGCTTGTATTTCGAGTACATTTGAGTTATAAGTGTGGATTAATGATCACAAGGTTTGTATTAAGGATTGTAATCAAGAATTGATAGGTGGTTTGAGTTTAAAATGGGTGAAAATGAGTAAACGGGTTAAAAGTTCAAATTAGGGCACCTTTAGGGTTTCTTGGTTTTAATTCGTGTATAATGATGATTGTATAATGTTTGGGTTTAGGTGAAAATGAGTAAACATGAAGAAACGGGTCACGGTTTAGTATTTTGCTCGGGTTAGGGTTTCTAACTTGGATTTCTTGTAATTTCATGAAATGAGAATGAATATGGATTATAAATGAGGTATATGACTTGCCTGTAACTTGTACTTGATGGATTGTACAAGTTTCCTTAGGAAAACGGAAGTAAAACGACTATTTTGGATATCGTGCTTGATGGCTTGTACATTATACTTTGGAAACTTGTACTTTGACTTGGAGGGAGTTTATATTTCAAATGAGATATTATATTACTTGTACATACGCTTTAGTAGCTTGTGCATTCGCTTTAGATATTAACCTTTTATGGAATTAGTGTTTAGAGGTAAACGATAACGGTTTAAAGCCTGTTTTGATATAACATTGCGAATGGTACATTATATGAGTAATGTACTTTGTAATAATGATATTAAGATATCGACTTGATATGTTATGATGTTTGCTTGACATATAAATAGATATATATGGCATAGGTAGGTTGCATGAGCTCGTCTACTTTAGTTATGCAAGTTATATTGCATATTGAGATATTGGTAACGCAAGTAACGTAATAAAGCGAAAAATTTCCCCGTATAATCGTGATCATAATAAAATAGGTTGATTTTGCATTTAATGAAAATTCTGGGTCATTATATTAACTAATCTAAATTTGCTATTAAAATTGGACTTTCAAACTTAAAAAATGAAACTTAAAGACTTGACATATTTTTACTTGAAACACAATGGACAAATGCAAACTCATATTAACTCTTTTCTACTGTATTATGAATCTAAATTAAGTAAGAAACAACTCCTAAAAACATTAAATTAATATCTAAGCAAATAAGCTAGGATACCAAACTAGAAAAGCTCAGATTCAAGCTATGAGTTCATCCAACCTTAAACTTAGAATTTAGACATTAAAAACTTTTAAAAACTGACTTAAGGACTAAATTAAATCTTGTTCAAATTGACTAAAAGGCCAAAATAGCTTAGGCAGTACTAACACAAGTTAGTACTGCTTGTGCCAAACACCCCTTTAAAAACTTGAAAACCATTTTAAACTTATAACAGACTTAGAAAAGCAATAATTTTTGAAAACAGATTAATAACTACGTAACATAAGTATAAATTAGCAAATAGAACACAAAGATAAGCACTTAAAATAAGCAAATGATGCACTCAACCAACACGAGAGGCGTCCAAAGTCCCTTTTTACTCTTTGAGATGAAGTTGACACTATAGCTATTGAAAAGAGTGTATAAGGGTGAAATAAGCAGCTTTCATTAGGGAGATTGGGATTCGATTACCTACTAAGGGTGTGTCTAGGATTGCTTACTAAATATGTTTATCTGCAAATTGCCAAAACACTTTATTGACTAAGAATGGCTTATATGGAGGTAATTTATTAGGTTTGGTTCTTCACTGTAGGATGTAAATCAAAAAGTCTAAACTGTGTGCATGGGAGTAAATGTAATGGACTAATTCGTACGATGGAGCAACCATTAAATTATTAAAACGATATATACATCTTTTAGATGTATGACCATTTTCATTCTATTTGACCCACTTTCACATTATCATTGAACTCATGCTATTTTCCAGTCTGACCACTTACCATGAAGCTTACAATTTGTTAAAGTTTGATTTAGTTTAAGTTCTTTAGTTAAAGGTTGTGAAGATCAACTGATGAAAGTATTAATATCGAGTTTATAGTAATTTGCTTGCGGCCTAGGATGGGTTTTTTGGCAATTGATGAAGACGAAGAGAACAATCAAGAAACTGAACTAATAAGGTAATTTTACCCATTGTTATATATTGTTATATACTTATAATATGCGTTAATGTCTACCATTGAACATTCTGTCAGAACTAAATTTTCATCATAATTCTCTCACTCCGTGTTTAGCTTTTTAACACCATAAAATGATCTAAACCTCAGAAACTCATAAGTCTTAGATCAAGATTCATAACAATACGTCTTACAGTCCAACTCAATTTTCATTTTGACACATAATCAATTTATCTACTATACTTGGTACAATGAATTTGTTAGAGTATGTTAAAAGTATAAAATTTTGGTAAGATGTTTACTTTGATACATGATAAAGCATTAGGTTCTAGCGGGTTGATACACGCATGAAATTAATGGCAAAGGATATTTGATCGAGTTAATAAAGGAGTTCTAAGGGCATCCACTATGGTAGACCTTTAAAAAGGTTTATAAATTAGCCACCTCTTACAATATCATTAATTTATAAATCATAAACCTATTCTCACTATGGATAAAGCTTTTGAGGTTTATAAATTGTTCAAACATAAATTAAATATTATAATGGTACATAAATTCTTGGACCTCTTCAAAATCGTAGACCTTTTCATACCACCTAGACATGAAATGGTTCCTCACTATGGTAAAAAAAATCTTGAACCTCTTCATAAGTTTTTAGACCTATTCTTAAAACACCATAGTGGATGCTCTAAGTTTGAAGATGATTAGCCGATAGACATTACAAAATTTAGTTTTAAGCACTTACATGTATGAGTTTAATCTTTACTTACATCTTATTTTATCTTTAATTTTTTTTATTTTATTTTATTAATTGTCATTATTAGGTAGTATTTCATTTTCAAGTTTAGCCAAGTATATCTGAAACAAGAAGTACAAAAGAAGAGATCATTATTTACATATGTATATTAGAACATATGTAACAAACATTACAAAAAATTTATGATACACAAGTTTTGTGCATTCGTTAGTTTTCTAGAACCACTAGACATAATTGAAAACAGTAATTACACACTAAAAACAATTTAAAACTAACACAAAAGTTCACACTATGCTGACTATATATAAATGTTAGTGGTCAACTTTAAAACCGTACAATATTACCAAATATATGAATGCTTGAGTGACACAATCACAATCTCTAATCCAAATCCTTTTTGAATGAGATGTATAACTACACTTAGTCGTGCTCTATTCTTCGTATAATACAAAACTAAAAACATAAGTTAAAAGGAAAAAAAACTTAGTTTTAAAATTTATAAAAAATACATTATAACAAAATTTGAAAAAAAGCTCGTGCGTGCACGTGCATTATAACTAGTAAAGAGTATAAAAAACAACGGGGCCGTTATTTTTCTCATAAATGTATATATTTAATAATTGAATAAATGACTTTGAAGTTCCTTCGCTTGTTTATTATTTTCAATATTTGCGTTGCCTTTCGCACCTCAAGAGGAGTTTGGATTAAATGAGAAGAATGATAAATTGTTGGTTTGAGTAAACCAGATTCAGATGAAGACAACCAATAGCTAGCTAATTACCAAGATGGTTACCGGATATCACTTGAGTCGTGGTAATCACTTTTCAAGAAGATTATTCGAGAGACCATGTTGCCTGGTTACATTGCCTACAAGTCCTTAGGATAAAACCAAGTTTTGCTTTTGTTCTAGTCACAAAATTAAGAACTCTGCGTTTCCTTTGTTTTTGGTTTTTTTGTTGTTTTTTCCATGCAATTGTGATTCCCATTTATATGGAAGTTTTTACTCAAAACCTATTCGTGAAATTAATAAGAGATTAATGGCCAATTAATCTCTTCCATAATTACCCTTCATAATTTAGGAATTAGTGGTTACATGACTAAATTAAATATACTGTATAGTCATTAATGCAGTCAAGTCGGCCACTTAAATAGGCAAAAGATATTACAAATCATTTAATGTAGTCAAACCTGCTACTTAAATGTTTGTAACCACCCATTTAATTCTAACCACTAAAAGAGTTAGGGAAAATCAATGACTTGATGGGTGTACACTCCGTACCTCCAAACTAATTTGCAAGTATGATCCGATTCACATAATTGCACTAAATTTTTAACAATCCTCCCCAATTTAGTACAATCCTTTGCATGAAAAATTAAACATTAAACAAAACAAGTGCATAAATAAAAATGTCATGATGATTGAATTTCCATCTTAGTAAATTACACGTTCAAATATCGAGAACAGGTGTTCTAAATTAACGCTTCAACCCATTTGAAACCTTGAAGATAAAATACAACACAATATTTTCAAACACATAAGAAACTCCTGACACTATACAAGCCATGTGTCCATATCCAATTCATAAATGTTGTATGAGCCAAAGTTCATGCTCCCCGAAGCGGCAAAACCTCAACATTTACATAGGTGGTTCCTCTTTATTTTAGGCCCGCTAAGCATTTTTTTTTAAAAGAAATTAACCATTAAGAAGTAAAGACTTCATCCTCTTTTTCAGCAGGTTCCAAGAACATCATTGGGATGATATGTAAACACATGTGCTTCAATCTTTCTGAACGAACATGGCTTTCTTCCACATTGAACTCAGCTACCAAGTTTCCTTAGTAGGGAGTTGGGTGTCCTAGCATTCAACGACTTAGTTAGACTTTAATCACATCCCTTCAGCAGACTTTATAACCTAGTCTCTAGCTAGTCCCTTCGTCAAGTGATCAGCTAAATTTTATTGAGACCTCACAAACTCTATAGATACCATCCCATGTCGTGATCAGACTATGAAGCCATGCTATGATGCCTGACAAACCTAAGTGTCTAGACTTCACCATTGTACATCTGACACATAAGCCCTTTGCCAATGTAGCAGCACTATCTTCTTTATCAGAAACCTCTTCCACATCCCAATCAATGGTTTCAACGACTAAACCTTTGTTCTTTGGTTGGCAGGTCTTTGGGTTCTAAGAACTTGAGGGACTTGCCTCAAGGAGTGCATGTTTAGCTTTCATCTTCTTGTACTCAGCCTTGTAATCTTTCTGAAACTTTGGATCAGCTTGATTAATTGAGTTAGAAGAAGACTGAATAATTTTTGGAGTAAACTTTGGTTGAAAGCCTTTAGACACTAATGAGTAATTATTTACTGGTGATTTGTAAGGTTCGGACGTTTTAGAAAAGAAGTCTCTTGCAAAATGACCTTTGTTGCCACATTTGTAACATTTAGTATTTTCATTTGCCTTTTGATCTGAGAAATTGTTTCTTCTTTTTATAAAACATTTTGAGTTTCCCAAAAGGTCTCTTTCATGATACCCAATATCTAAGTCTCTTAGATACTCCTCACTAGACCTTTCATCTACTTCATCATCAGAATTTTCTTAGAAACCCTGAATGAGATTGTTAGAAAAGAAGGCAGTAGAAATTGGAGTGCTTGAGGGAGTGGTAATGAGGGCCTTTTTGGTGTCAGCATACCTTCTTTAGATTAGGTTGTCCTCATAGACAAACCTCCCATATATATCTGCAAGGTCAAGAGTCTGAGTATGATTAGCATTCCTTAGTCCCTCAGAGAAGGTTAGCCATTTCTCAAGGAGACTATTCACGAAATCAACATTGATTTCGTGTTTAGAGAGGTTAACACCATCATTGGCAAGCTCATTGAGCAGGGTCTTATAGCGGGTGTAGGTCTGTGAGAGACTTTCAGTGGACTTTGCCCTGAAAGTTTGATGCTCAAGCTTCAGATCCATGATCCTGTTTTCCTTGGTATCTGAGGGACATTTAAAGCTGTAAACCAAGTCAGTCCATATTTCTTTCGCTGAAACACAACTAATGATAGATTCTATTATGTCATCTGGTAGACATGACATAATGATGCTTTTAAGGCGCTTGTCTTGAACGACCACCCTCCTCTTGGGACTCAGGCTTAGCATCACCTTCAGCAGTTTTTGGCTAAAATGGACCATCCTTAATACATTTTATGTAATACGGTTCCATTCCCGCTAAGTAGCAAAGCATTTGCTTTTTCCACTTATTAAATTTTCCCGGCTCTAGTTTAGGAGCAATAGCGGCGTAGCTACCTCCCTTTTTGTCAACTAGTTAGGGTACATCATTTAGTGCAGCCATTTAAGGATCTAGGTTTTAAAAACTTAAGTAAATTAGTGTTAAGTAAGTTTTACAAACCTGGCTCTGATACCACTTGTTGTTCCCACTTAGTTAGTGAACAATAATTACAAAGTTACCATTAACTAACTCATGGCTAGCAAGTAAAGAAAATAGTTTGCTATTTGAAAAGATTTTTGTACTTAAATATAGCCAGTAAGTAAGAGACACAAAAATAACTTTTCAACGTTTAACTCTTTTTATTAAGAATTATACCCTATTGTATGCGGAACTACAATGGGGATTGAATGACAATGTGTGTGTGTGATCTCCTCACTAATAACTTTGCATAAACCTAAAGTGTTATGCAAAGTTAACTACTATGCTAACTAACTGAGCTTGCTCAGGGACTTAGTAGATTTGGAGGAGTAGATGAATATTTGTGAAAGTTACGACTTTGAATGCACAAACTTAACATCTACTCCATTACAAGAGTTCTATTTATACTACCTAGGTAGGGTCACACCTATATGGGTATTGAGCACTTATCACATATCTAATAGGTTAGTACATTTGTACTGCCTTGTCCCTATTACAATAATTTCTATTCTATGTATGGGACAAATGCTCTTTCTAAGTTCAGTCTTGACACTAAACTTGTCTTACACCCTTTTCAGGATAAGTTGACTTTAGGAAATAAGATCTTGGACTTATCTGCTTTCAAACTATCCCGCCTATTCTTCAGTCTCTTGTCTTCAGGGTCATCTAGTTGGTTGAGATCGTATGGGGATTAGTGAATCTATTGCCATAACTCACTGAACCCATCACCTTCTTCTTTGGCTCAGGCTTCATTCACTGAGTACCGCCTCACTGAATGCTAGAGTCTTTCTTGTAGACTCAGGCTGCGCATCTTGAAGGTAACTCATTGAGCGACTATTCACTCAGTGACCTTAAATTGTTAAAGGATAATTACACTTAGGTTATTTTGTATTCAAATCCTAAGTGAGGAATCAGTGGGCAATGACATTGGCCCAACATTAACCATTTTTTTTTCAATACTCTATTTTTCCTTTTATATATACCATTTTGTTGTGGAGTATAGGGAGCAGTCATCTCATAGATTATACCAACAGACTGAAAATACAGAGTATACATGTACTCACCTCTCCTATCAGTCCTGAATCTTTTGATTAGGGACCCTTGTTGCAATTCAACTTCAGTTTTGAATACTTTGAATTTATCTAATGCTTCATCATTTGAATGTAGTAAATAAACATAACAAAACCTAGAAGCATCATCAATTAATGTCACAAAGTATTTCTTATTCTCTAATGAGGGAGTAGCATGCAAATCACATAGGTCACTATGTATCAACTCCAAAACTTCAGTTTCACGTTTTATATTTTAAGATGATTTCTTAGTTATTTTTGTCAGCATGTAAATCTTATACTTTTTAGTGTCCATCTCAAAAGCTGTGATTAACCCATCCTTAGACATATCTTGCATCCTCTTAAAGTGGATGTGGCACACTCTAGCATGTCATAAGATTAAATCATTCAGTTTAAAGGTTGACATAAATTTTGAACTAATATTATCATTAACAATATTAAGCCTGAACATCTGATTACTCAAATAACCAAAACCAATAAACACACCATGTTTGGATAAAATAAATTTATTAGATTCAATCACTTGTTTATAACCACAATTGTTCAAAACACTACTTGAAACCAAATTCTTCCTAATATTAGGAATATGCAAAATATTAAACAAGGAAACGATCTTTCCAGAACTTAATCTAAGATCTACACAACCACGTTCATGCACCAAGGCTGTTGACTCATTTCCCACGTGAAGAATAGATCCATCATTCAGTGACTCATAAGTCTTGAACCAACATCTATCTTTACACATATGAACTATTGCTCCTAAGTCAACCCACCACGCAACATCATCATCCTACACAAAATAAGATTCATATACATATGTAACATAATAAACCTGAAGAGATTTATTAAACATATTCTGACCTCTTACTGAGTTGGAAGAACCATTCACTAAACCGTTCATTGGCTTTGTTGCCAATTTTTCCACCTTTGCAATCCTTTTTCAAGTGTCCAGGTTATCCACACTTTGAACAAGTCACTTTAGACTTTTTGTTAGGATCAGCTTTGGTGTCCTGATGCTTACGTTTACCCATGTTGTCATTGTACTTGGTGGAGTTGTTATGCTCAACCATATTGACAACTGAAGGACCAACAACATTGTTGCCTTTTGGCTTGTCACTATCCTGCACCGTAAAGGACTCTTCAATGCGCAGATGACTGCCCAACTCAACAAGAGTTAATTCTTCATTCTTATGTTTCAAGGTATGCTTGAAATCTTTCTAAGAAGGGGAAGTTTGTCAATGATACAAGAGACCTGAATAGCCTCGTCCATGTTTATTTTACGTTGTGTAAATCTACCAAGTATACCAAGAAGTTCATTGTATTGTTCAATAACTAATCTTGAATCAGTCATTTTGTAATTTTGTGAAATTACTTACAAAGAATTTCTTACTTGATGCATCCTTAGCCATATATTTGGCCTTCAAGAAATCTCATAGTTCTTTTTCAGATTTAACATTTTGATAAATATCAAACAAGAAATCAGACATACCATTGAGAATGACACCATAGTTCCTTCTTCTGAATAGCTCCACTGTTGCATCATCCCCAGCATCATGAATCGGTGTGTCGACATACACCACACTCATGGTAGAAAGAAGAAAGTGCATCTTCTTTTGCCATCTTCTGAAATTAACCCCTTCAAACTTGTCCAGTTTGGAGAAGTTAGCCACCATGTGCTTCATTGCAGCCGGCATTGATTATCTCAAAATAATTTACTTTGATTATTGGTGGTTATAATCCCAGAACAGGGTGAAGATAATCAATGGCTAGCTAATTACCAATGAATGGTTACCGGATATCACTTGGAATCGTGTTATCACTTTTCAAAGTAAACTATTCGACCCTAATGCATGGGTATCACGAATATCTAATTGAGATAAGACCAAATGTTTGTTAATGATTTAGGCACAAATCAATAATCCTTGCGCATCCAAATGTTTATGTTTTTGTATCTCTCTCATGCATATGTTATGATATCTATTTATAGTAGAGATCACTCAAACCATAGTCAATGCAATTATGAGAGATTAACATCCCATTAATCTCTCCATAATTATGAGAGATTAACGTCCCATTAATCTCAAACCAATTAAACGTGATCATTCATGCAATTATAACTGCCACTTGAATAACTTCACCGACATAATTATCTTTACACCAGAAGTAGATGTAGCCTCCAGATTTCCAAAACATAAAAGTCAAACCCACTGAATGCACCGAGCAACCATGCTTCGTGTACATGTGGACCCATTTTGCATTTTTTACAATTTAACAAGACTTTTGGTCTTGGGTAACTTTAAGAATGTCGTCGATATATCTTAATAAGTTTTAGTGTGCAATAAAGAGTATCGAATATCATTAGAGATTTAACTTTAATTATCATTATCATAAGAAATATGAAGTTGAACTTAGTTGACCGAATCAATCTCAACATCAGATATAATGGGTCGTTGTGATACACTTTTGGTATTTTAGTATTAACAACTTACCCTGTTTTAAGGCTAGCTTTATCCCAACCTTCATAGTTGACAAATTCAAAATTTTACTTAAAGAAATGGAAAAACAAGATACCGGATTATAATGGTACAAAACTATAAATGCTAGGGTGGTGTTTAGTTGTGGAAATTTTTTTCTATGTTTTTCTGTTTTTAAATTCCTAAAAAAAGGAATGATTTTTCTTCTCTAGAGAATAGTTAAGAATTTTGAAAACCTGTTTATATAAGAGTTGTATTTTTCTTTTTAAAAAATGAAAAAAATGTTCAGATGAATCTATTTTCACTTATTTTTCTTTTCATATTTAATATTTTTTTTCATATTAGCTCTTTGTATACGATTATAAAAATAATAAAAAATAAAATACAAATGAAATAAATAAAAACTAACTACAATCATAAGCATATATTTAATTTGCAATACTCGAAATTAACATTACCGAATCATAAGCATATATTTAATTTGTAGTATACTCGAAATTAACATGACCGAACATATATAAATCTTAATTAACATTACGTTTCCGTCCGTTTTTTTACGTTTTCGTCAGATATCTTAGGATCACATACTGGTTATACTCCAGACCTAGTTTATACTACCTGGTTCTCTATAACCTTGGCTCTTGATACCAAATTGTCACACCCCTAGACGGGGCCTGGACGGAATACGTGTCCGAAGGCGTGACTTTATTGAGCATCTCAAGTACAAAGCATAAAGAACGACCTCTATACATGGCTTTTTTAGGGTACCAATAAACCGGCGCGGCGCGCGAGGGGAGGGGGGAGGGAGTTCTTGACACTATTTTGTTTTTTTATTTCTATAATTTGTATATGTTATAAAAACTGTGACAAAAAAAATACGAACGAAAATTATAAATTTTAACAAGTCAAAAGTATTAAATTCAAAAATTACAGAAAGAACTATAAAAAATGCGTTGGCACTGTAAGACTGAGAGAAAAAAAAACACGTTTTGTACATTTTCCGTACTTTTCTTATACTGTTAGCAGGCCTAAGGGGCATCAATAGTAATACCCTAAATATATATGGACGAACTTGCCATTTAATTTTTTAGTCAATAGCAAGCCGTTTTAAAATTTAATAATAAACTTTTTTACGAGGCTAATATATGATTAATGATGTACCTACTCCCCTCTTGGTTAGGACAACTACTTAATGTTTCCCACCTCTCTCTCTTTTAAAATAAGTTAAGTCAAGAACACAAAACAAGTCTTCTCGCAAGCAAGCGAGATAAACATTGTCAATAGCTGGTGAATAAATTCTTGAATCAGCTCTTCTGAATTAAAATTGTCAAAAATGTGGGCAAGCCGCCGGTCGGCCATCTCCGCTAGATGTCTCGTTATCAACAAGGAGTAGATAATCGATTTAGCCGCAAAGGATGAGACAATAAAAGTACTTTGAATATTGTCTTTGTTGGATTTGTGAGTTGGCAAATTTTAGTGCATGAGGGCTCATTCAAAATTGGGTAATAGTACGGATGGTTATGGATGTACACTCATATGTTTACTAAACATTCTGACTCTGATAGTGGTAAAAGAGAATTCAAGTCGCTGATGAAGTTCAGTGAGTTCACTCTTACTCTGAACTGAATGGTATTCATCTTTGTACTCCGTGAGTAGCAAGCTGAAGGACACCATCAGGGCCATCAAGGACTTATCCTCAGCGGGTTAACTCGTCAGTGAGTCTTTTCAGTTTGAACCTTCATCGTGTATGCTCTTCAGTGAGCTAGTTGATGAGTGTTCACGACACTGAAGAAATAGCTTAGCTGGAAGAATTCAACTAACTTGTAATAGCTTTGACATATTCAAGTGGCAGTTATAACTGCATGAATGACCACGTTTAATTGATCATGTAACCACTAATCCCTACAATTATGAAGAGATTAATGGGACGTTAATCTCTCATAATTGCAATGACTATGGTTTGAGTGATCTCTACTATAAATAGATATCATAACATATGCATGAGAGAGATACAAAAACATAAACACTTGGATGCGCAAGGGTTATTGATTTATGCCTAAATCATTAACAAACATTTGGTCTTATCTCAAGTAGATATTCGTGATACCCAGGCATTAGGGTCGAATAGTTTACTTTGAAAATATACAACGATTCCAAGTGATTTATCCAGTAAACCATTCTGTAATTAGCTACCATTGATTATCTCACCCCCTGGGTTTTTTCTGGGATTAAAAACCACCAATAATCAAAGTAAATTATTTTGTGATAATCAATGTCGGCTACAATGAAGCACATGGTGGCTAACTTCTCCAAACCGGACAAGTTTGAAGGGGTTGATTTCAGAAGATGGCAAAAGAAGATGCACTTTCTTCCTTTCTACGCATGAGTGTGGTGTATGTCTAGACACACCAATTCCTGATGTTGGGGATGATGCAACAGTGGAGCTATTGAGAAGAAGGAACAAATGGAAGAATGATGACTATGTATGTCGTGGTATCATTCTCAATGGTATGTCTGATTTCATGATTGGAATATTACCAAAATGTTAATCTAGAAGAAAACTATAGGATTCCTATGGAGGCCAAATATACGACTAAGGATGCATCAAGTAAGAAATTCTTTATAAGTGATTTCACAAAATTACAAAATGACTGATTCAAGACCAGTTATTGAACAATACAATGAACTTCTTGGTATACTTGGTAGATTTACACAACATAAAATAAACATGGATGAGGCTATTCAGGTCTCTTGTATCATTGACAAACTTCCCCTTCTTAGAAAGATTTCAAGCATACCTTGAAACATAAAAAGGAGGAATTAACTTTTGTTGAGTTGGGCAGTCATCTGCGCATTAAAGAGTCCCTCACGGTGCAGGATAGTGACAAGCCAAAAGGCAACAATGTTGCTGGGCCTTCGGTGTCAATATGTTGCGCATAACAACTCCATCCAAGTACAATGACAACATGGGTAAACGTAAGCATCAGGACACCAAATCTGATCCTAACAAGAAGTCTAAAGTGACTTGTTCAAACTGTGGAAAACCTGGACACTTGAAAAAGGATTGCAAAAGTGGAAAAGTTGGCAACAAAGCCAATGGTGTCCAGGCACAAATGGTTTAGTGAATGGTTCTTCTAACTCAGTAAGAGGTCAGAATATGTTTAATAAATCTCTTCAGGTTTATTATGTTACATATGTATATGAATCTTATTTTGTGTAGGATGATGATGTTGCGTGGTGGGTTGACTTAGGAGCAATAGTTCATATGTGTAAAGATAGATGTTGGTTCAAGACTTATGAGTCACTGAATGATGGATCTATTCTTCCTTCACATGGGTAAATGAGTCAACAGCTCGTGGTGCATGGACGTGGTTTGTAGATATTAGATTTAGTTATGGAAGATCCGTTTTCCTTGTTTAAATGTTTTGCATATTCCTAATAATAGTTAGAATTTGTTCAAGTATATTTGAACAATAGTGGTATATAAACAGTGCTTGAATCTAATAAATTGTTTTATCCAGCATGGTAATGTTTTTTTTTTTTTATTGTTTTGGATTATTTGAGTAATCAGATGTTCAGGCTTAATATTGTTAATAATCTTGTTAATTCAGCCTTTATGTCAACCTTTAAATTGAATGATTCAACCCTATGGCATGCTATAGTTGGCCATGTACACATTAAAAGAATGCAAGATATGTTTAGAGATGGGTTAATTCCAGCCTTTGAGACACTGAAAAGTGTAAGATTTGTACGCTGACCAAAATAACTAAGAAACATTTTCAAAGTGTAAAACGTGAAACTAAAGTTTTGGAGTTAATACATAGTGATCTATGTGATTTGCATGCTACCTCCTCATTAGAGAATAAGAAATACTTGTGACATTATATTGATGATGCTTCCTAGGTTTTGTTAGTTTATTACTACATACAAATGATGAACATTAGATAAATTCAAATATTCAAAACCGAAGTTAGAATTGCAACAAGGGTCCCTGATCAAAAGATTTAGGACTGATAGGAGAGGTGAGTACATGGATACTTTGTATTTTTAGTATGTTGGTATAATCCATGAGACGACTGCTCTCTATACTCCACAACAAAATGGTATACCTGAAAGAAAAAATAAAGTACTAAAAGAAATGGTTAATGTTGGGCCAATGTCATTGCCCACTGATTCCTCACTTAAGATTTGAATACAAAATAGCCTAGATTGTAATTAACCTTTAACAATTTTAAGGTCACTAAGTGGAAAAATTAAAAATAAGTAAGTCGCTTATAGGTGAAGTTACCTTCAAGATGCGCAGCCTGATTCTACAAGAAAGACTCTAACATTCAGTGAGGCGGTACTCAGTGAATGAAGCCTGAGCCAAAGAAGAAGGTGATGGGTTCAATGAGTTGTGGCAATAGATTCACTGAGCCCCATACGATCTCAACTGTAACACCCCCAAAAATGGGTCGCAACGGAATATATATATCCAGGGCGTGTCACTTCATAGTAACATTGCACAAGACATGAGAACGACCACAAATCGAGTCGTTTGAAAATGATACATTGGATTTAATAAAATGTTGATACAAAAGCGTCATGCTTTAACTTGTTCATCCTTAAAAATGTGAAGATTTGACTTCATAATAAATATCCCCAAATTGCAATACACTTGAATCTTTATAGCCATGTTTCCAAAAATATAGACCACCATTGTTATCCTTTGTAATCTTGTAACCTGAAAAAAATATGCTTAAAATGGTCAACATAAGGTGGTGGAATTCATAGGTTTATATTTGTATAAAACAGAACCGCAAGATTTCCCCCGTGACTATGCAACATGTACACTCGTCACAAAAATTGGCATTTCGTTTTCCTAAGCCCATGAAACTGAAGCTCGACATAAATGATACCAAATAAAGGGCTACAATTCCCTGTTGAATTCTAAACCCAAAAACATCCCTTGATCCCGCCATGTTATACGTTCGTTCCCCAGTGATAGCTAATCACCCGAACGGGGGCGTCACCCCCAAATAGATCTATTTATAACACTCGCGCTTCCAACCCAGAAATTAACAGTTCATGATACCGGGCATATTGGGTTCAAGCTACTTAGGCAAAACGAATAAATATATAAAATGACCACTTACGTCCAATTATAAAACCAAGCATGTTTCCTCACCCGCCAAAACTTGTAAATTATAGAAATCGTAAAACATGAGGCTATGAACTACACCTCGAGTGATGTTTGATCAATAAATATACTTTCCAAGTAAAAATGCGTCACGAATACGCTCGAATGGCAACCTAAATAATTACAGTCGTATAAGTAGCTAAGGTTCCTTGAGAACTAACATCATATAAAATTCTATGTAGCTACATCACCATCTAGTTTGTGTTTGCGAAATCGTGTTTAAATAGCACTTGATAATTAAATACTATGTATTTAACCTTGTAATAATCGTTTAATGGCTTAATCGTCTTTGTAAAATAATATTTATAAAGTTTAAACTAATTATAAATATTATTTATATGATTCCACAAAGTTTCGCAAATTTTTTTATTAAAAACGAACCAACACTATTCACCTTAGGTGACATAGTGCCATAACTAAGGTCGATTCAAGCCCGATTTGCATGTTTCTATGCAGCCCGTGTTTTTGTATTTGAAAGATATATCATAATTTTACATCTTCATATTTTGAACCTCACTGGTGAACAGTACTTTTTTTACTGTTCTAGGGGTTTTATAAAATTATTTTTTATAAAACTATTCGTACATAAACCCGAAAACGTCATATATTATTCTTATAAGCCCCGTTTTTAGTGAATCTTTCGAGCACGTTCTTGAATTGAATGTTCTATTTATTTATGAGTTTACAAAAATAAAAGTTTCTGACATGAATAGTAACTTTATAAATGTAATTTTATTTGTCGTGATACTCGGAAATAATAACTCTTTGTTATCAATTGAAAAATTAAATTTTTATCATTTTGGAATCCTAATAATATGTATAATCGTGAAAAAATACTAAACTTTATATTTTTTGAAGTGATTCATAACTTGCTTTTATAAAGTTTTTAATTTATAAAACTGTAGTTAACTAAAACGTGATTTTTATCCGAATCTTTTTTGGTTATAAGTTCGATTTCGGAGTTCTTACAAATTCAGAATCGTCATGAGATGTACTATCTTTTAAAACACAATATGGCTGTTACCATGGTCGAACCAAAACAGCCCCTTTGTACTTAATATGTATACTTATTTATTAACTTGTTTTTAGGTATTCTTTCAACTTTATAAATTACCACAAATCTTCATAGCCTTATTTATCATACATGATACATATAATAATGTCCATAGTCCATCTTTTGTCCACATAAGTCCATGATAACAATATTAACAAGATTAGTAAGTTATTTACAACACTTTTTACTTGTACATTGTAAATGAACCATAAAAACCCTAATCTTTGTACATACACTTTTTATGCTTAACTAAGAGTGTAAAAAAGAACTTATGTATCTATTTTAGCCAAGATGTTTAACCACAACATATTATTATGTAAAAGTGTACATCAACACTGTACGAACAAGTAAAAATCCCTTTTACATGTTTAAGAGCATCCTAATGGTGATTTTACTATATAGAGTTCATATATGCATAAAATAACAAATGTAAGTTTACAAGAGTTTTTAAATAACCCTTGAAGAGATTGATAGTATGATGACCAATACAAATCCAAATCGTGTTTAGATTTTTAAACCAAAGCTTACACTCTTTAAAACCCTAGTCTTCCAAGGAAAACTTTATCTTGTAAATACTTGCTTACACCTTTCAATGGCTTAACCAATACTTCAAAACATCTTAGTATATCTTAGGAATGATGTGTGAATACTTGCATGGGTTGTAGAAAAACCTGTATGGATTATTTAAAAGGGGTGCTTTGTGCCGTGGCCTAGCAAGGAGAGAAAGAGAGGTTTTGTTTGATTTTTAGTTAAGTGTTTGATGTTATGTTTAGTGTTCTTACACTTGTATACTAGTTTAAGAATTAATAGGATATACATGGTCAATAGTTAGCAAATAGGATGTCTTGGAACAAACGGAGGGTCTAAGGTAGACCATGAGTCAAAGTGAAACAACTAGCTAGGTTGAATGACTTAGGAATTGTACAGGACCAAATTATGACAATTGTATGCTTCTTGTCCTTGTTGATGTGGTATTGCCGTGGCTAGGGGGGGGGGTGGAAGAGGTTCTAGAAAAGGACTTTGATATTTAACAACCGACTTCTAGTGTATTTAATGTAAGTTTACAACTTGAGTTTTTTGTATAAAATATGTTTACTTTGAAAGTAATTCCAAGTATTTGTTTATTTTCTGATGAACAAATGGACATCTAATATTAACTTGGGTAAAGTTTAATAAAACTTGGTATTGGGTATAAAAGTGGGTATTTGTTGAAGCGTAGAAAAATATTTTGGTGGTTCCTGTATGCATTAATTTATAGCGAAACGTAAACACTTTACGTAACCGATAAAAATAAAATGAAACAGAGACATAAATATTCTCAAAATAATTATTTAAAAGCTGATTGAGTGTAAACGTTTAATAGTTTTGGTGCCCGTTTACACTAAAATCTATTTTAGCTTACGCATTTAACTTAATTCCGCGAAATTAAAAGCAAACGCGTAACAACACTAAGAATAAAAGTAATTATATTAACGTCGTAAAAGTCTTGAAAACACGGGGTGTTATATCAACAACTAAGGACCCCGAAGACAATAGACTGAAAGAATAGGCAGATATTTGAAAAAGCAGATAAGACCAAGCTCTTATCTCTTAAAGTCAACTTATCCTGAAGAGGATGATATAGCAAGTTCAGTGTCAGGACTGAACATTAGAAAGAGCCATTTGTCCCCATACCCTAGATAGAAATTATAAAGCGTATAAATTTGTACTAGCGTAATAAGGATTGGATTAATTGTTTTTATTTTTTATACCCTACACAGTGGGTGTGACCCCTACCTATTAGTATCAATACAACTCTTGTATGGTGTAAGATGTTAAGTTTGTTGCATTCAAAGTCTTAACTTTCAACAAACCACTCATCTACTCCTCCCAAATCTACAATTCCCCCGAGCAAGCTCAGTTGGTTAGTCATAGTAGTTAACTTTGCATAACACTTTATTGTTTAAGTACAATTTATTAGCGAGGAGATTCACACACACACACCCCTTATCATACTCAATCTCCATTGTAGTTCCCATACAATGGGAGTATAATTCGTAATAAAAATCCACAACAAGATTTGAAGAATAAAAGAGTGATTGGCAGTGGATGTTCTAGGCACATGATAGGAAACAGATCCTATCTTACAGATTATGAAGAAATTGATGGAGGATTTGTTGCCTTTGGAGGTAATTCCAAAGGAGGGAAAATTACTGGGAAAGGTAAAATAAAAACTGGTAAATTAGATTTTGAAGATGTGTATTTTGTAAAGGAACTAAAGTTTAACCTCTTTAGTGTCTCACAAATGTGTGACAAGAAGAATATTGTTCTTTTTACTGATACTGAATGTTTTGTTCTGTCTCCAGACTTTAAGTTAACTGATGAAAGCCATGTTTTACTTAAAGTTCCTAGAAAGGATAACATGTACAGTGTTGACTTAAAGAATGTTGTTCCTCAAGGAGGTCTCACTTGTCTCTTTGCAAAAGCCACACCAAATGAATCTAATCTTTGGCATAGGAGGCTTGGACATGTAAATTTCAAAACAATGAATAAACTGGTAAGGGGAAACCTTGTAAGAGGTTTACCTTTAAAACTTTTTGAAATTAATCAAACTTGTGTTGCTTGTCAGAAGGGAAAACAACACAGAGCTTCTTGTAAGACCAAAACAGTCAGTTCAATCAGCCAACTATTACAAATGTTGCACATGGATTTGTTTGGCCCAACATTTGTAAAGAGTTTAATGAAAAAGATGTACTGCCTAGTTGTCACAGATGATTTTAGTAGGTTTAGTTGGGTTTTCTTTTTAGCCACTAAGGATGAAACTAGTGAAATCCTTAAAACATTCATAACAGGCATAGAAAATCTAATAGACCTTAGGGTGAAAGTGATTAGATGTGACAATGGGACTGAATTCAAGAATAGGGTCATGAATCAGTTCTGTGAAATGAAGGGTATTAAGAGGGAATTTAGTGTTGCTAGGACTCCACAACAAAATGGAGTAGCTGAAAGGAAAAATAGGACACTAATAGAGGCTGCTAGGACTATGCTAGCTGATTCAAAATTGCCAACAACTTTCTGGGCTGAAGCAGTTAATACTGCTTGTTATGTCCAAAATAGGGTGTTAGTTATCAAGCCTCACAACAAGACCCCTTATGAACTTTTTCTAGGTAGAAAACCTGCTTTGAGCTTCATGAGACCATTTGGGTGTCCTGTTACAATCCTTAATACCATAGATCACCTAGGTAAGTTTGATGGAAAGGCTGATGAAGGGTTCTTTATAGGATACTCTACCAATAGCAAAGCATTCAGAGTATTCAACAGTAGAACTAGGATAGTAGAAGAGAACCTACATGTACAATTTAGTGAAAATACAACTAATATTGCAGGAAGTAGATCTAATTGGCTTTTTGATATAGATGCACTAACAAATTCTATAAACTATAAGCCAGTTGTTGCAGGGAAGCAGTCTAATGGTAATGCAGGTACAAAAGCATGTGATGATACAGGTAAAGCTAGAGTGGAGATAGTACCTGGCAAAGATTACATATTGCTACCATTATGGACTCAAGATCCACCATTCTCTTCTAGTCCAAAGAATTCTCCTTATGCTGGATTCAAACCATTAGGGGAGGAGGAAAAGAAGGATGCTGAAGATCCAGGGAATGAAAGTGGAAATCCACCTGAAGGGAAAGATAGTAAGGTTCCAAATACAGAGGAGCCAAGAATTAATCAAGAAAAGGATGCAAGTGTTAATGCTGCTAGCATAAAGGATAATGTTGTTGATGAGAATATAGTCTATAGATGTGCTGATGATCCAAATATACCTGATTTAGAAGAAATTGGCATATTTAGTGATGCTGGATATGATGGTGCAGAGGCTGACATGACTAATTTAGATACACATATCCCTGTCAGTCCTATTCCAACTACAAGAATACATAAAGATCATCCAATTGAACAAATTATTAGAGATTTGAATTCAGCACCTCAAACAAGAAGAATGACAAAGAATTTGGAAGAACATGGTTTATTTAGTTCAGTTTAGCAAAGAACAAACCATAAAGACTTCCAAAATTGCTTATTTGCTTGCTTTTTATCACAAGAAGAACCCAAAAAGGTAATTCATGCATTAAAGGATCCAAGTTGGATAGAAGCTATGCAGGATGAGCTTTTACAATTCAAATTACAAAAGGTTTAGACCTTGGTGGATCTACCAAATGGAAAAAGGGCTATTGGCACTAAATAGGTTTACAGGAACAAGAAGGATGAAAGAGGCATTATGATAAAGAAAAAAGCAAGATTGGTTGCACAAGGGTACACATAATAAAAAGGAATTGATTATGATAAGGTTTTTGCTCATGTTGCCAGAATTAAAGCAATTTTTCTATTCTTAGCCTATGCCTCATTTAAAGACTTTGTAGTGTACCAGATGGATGTCAAGAGTGCTTTTCTTTATGGTAAGATTGAAGAGGAAGTCTATGTTTGTCAACCACCAGGATTTGAAGATCCAGACTTTCCTGACAGAGTTTACAAAGTAGAAAAAGCTCTCTATGATTTGTATCAAGCTCTCAAAGCTTGGTATGAGACCTTGTCCACTTATTTGTTAGAAAATGGGTTTCAGATAGGACAGATAGACAAAACTTTGTTTATCAAGAGGGACCAAGGTGATATTCTGATAGTATAGGTATATGTAGATGATATCATTTTTGGGCCTACAAAGAAGAAGTTATGCATAGAGTTTGAGAAGATGATGCATAAGAAGTTTCAGATGAGTTCTATGGGTGAACTCATATTCTTCTTAGGACTGCAAGTAAAGCAGAAGGAATATGGGATTTTTATAAGCCAAGACAAGCATGTGACTGAGATTTTGAAGAAATTTGGATTTAGTGATATAACAACCCAGAATTTTCATCAAATGCAAAATCAACCTATTTTATTATGATCACAATTATACGGGGAAATTTTTCGCTTTATTACGTTACTTGCATTACCAATATCTCAATATGCAATATAACTTGCATAACTAAAGTAGACGAGCTCACGCAACCTACCTATGCCATCTATATCTATTTATATGTCAAGCAAACATCATAACATATCAAGTCGATATCTTAATATCATTATTACAAAGTACATTACTCATATAATATACCATTTGAAATATAAACTCCCTCCAAGACAAAGGTTAATATCTAAAGCATGATTTAAACCGTTATCGTTTACCTCTAAACACTAATTCCATGAAAGGTTAATATCTAAAGCGAATGTACAAGCTACTAAAGCGTATGTACAAGTAATATAATATCTCATTTGAAATATAAACTCCCTCCAAGTCAAAGTACAAGTTTCCAAAGTATAATGTACAAGCCATCAAGCACGATATCCAAAATAGTCATTTTACCTCCGTTTTCCTAAGGAAACTTGTACAATCCATCAAGTACAAGTTACAAGCAAGCCATATACCTCATTTATAATCCATATTCATTCTCATTTCATGAAATTACAAGAAATCCAAGTTAGAAACCCTAACCCGAGCAAAATACTAAACCATGACCCGTTTCTCCGTTTCTACGATTTTATCCATTATAAACACCTAAACCAACACACAAATAAGTTGTAATAACATAAATACAAACATTATAAAACAATATTCACTCATCATTTCATCATTTCAATACAATATACACAATTAAAAGCAAAAACCCTGAAACCGTGCCCTAATATGAACTTAACCCTTTCACATTTTCACCCATTTTAAACCCAAACCACCTATCAATTCTTGATAACCACCTATCAAATCTTGTTAATAATCCTTAATACAAGTCTCGTGATCAATAATCTATCATTATATCATCAATGTACTTGAAATCCAAACCAAAAACCCTAGTTCGTGCCCTTATGAACTCGCGACACATTTTCTTGGTTTTGACCCATTTTAAAAACAAACTTTGCACCCAAACACCTATATGATGCTCCTAGTTTATCCACAAGCTGCTTATAAGCACCTTAACTCATCCCTTGCTCCCTAAGTTGGCCACCTCATCCTTGTGGCTTCAATACAACCCGCGGCTAGAATAAACCCCACATCACCTCTTTTTAAACTTAGCCAATACACTTATAGACCATCCTTGTCACCTCCACATCACCCCTATCTATCCTAACCTTAATCCCTAAGTTCCCTTGGCCTCCAAGGGGATTTCGAGTATAAAAAGGGGACATCACCCTTCATTTCAACCCATCCCCCACATCTTCTCTCTATAACTCACAATAGCAGCAAATCTCTGCTCAAGAAGTTCCTAAGAGGTCCCAAGAACAATAATCAAGAGAAAGATTGAATCCTTGAAGCCCCAAAGAAGAAAAACCTAGGCGTACGAAGCGTTTCTACCCATTTCGACCCATTTTCCTCCATTGTTGATCTTCAAAGCTCAAACCCAGGTTCTATGATCTTCATACCTGCTCCTACACTCTTATAATGTTCATATGATCCTAAATATACTCTTGTTAAAGTTTTAAAACTCAAAAACCATGCGTTTTCTCTTTTTGATCCAAACCGTGCACCCGAAACCCTAATTTTGTGTTTTTCTTAAATCAAATCGTTATAATGGTTAAATGTTGTTATAATCTATTCTATTAAGTTAAACTAATGTTATTATAACCACTTTATCAAGTCTTGAAGGAATTTGAATTAAAAACCTACGCGTTTTCGTTATTTAACCCTAAAACGACCCGTTTTGATTTCTAGCTTAACGAATCGTTATTTTAAACTTTCGTTATGTTAAATCTTCATATTTTAGCTTATATTAATAAGCTATAACCTGCAAATATCATTTAGAAACTTAAAATAAGCTTGCATGGCATTTTGGACTTGTTTTGCAAAAGTATTCCATGCAAGGGGTATATATCGTAACTTTCTGAAACTTATAACTAAAATGACTGAAATGTCATTTTATCAAAGTTATAACTATAGGGGTCTATCATGTCACTTTTTAGAGTGCAAGGTTTATAACTTTAATTAACGCTTGTCGTGCTTATCATTTCCAAATATTGAATAAAACGCTTAAAACCGCTTATGTTATAACCATTATATCATTCATCATCGATGTGCTTTTAAAAATCCTATCCCGAAGCTATATCGTACCACAATACTAGGGAGCTTCATATTAAGAAGTTTCATCTTGGTATTACGTTCTGACTGAGTTGTTGGGTTTACGATTTAAAGTGCCCTAGCTCCTCAAACGTTTACTGAATGACTTCTGAATTATGATGGCCCGAACGGTGATACAATAATTCCAAACTTTCCAATCAAACTCCTAACTCTCTGAACCAAAGTTCTAGAGTATAATCCTCCTAAGACTTGACATATTTACTCAGGTTGCGTGACGTGGCTGTTTACTATCATTTGCTATATCAACCTTCCCTGTTAAGATTGTGATAAGGTCGTCAGCTTTCATTTTGGAATATTTATTACAACTACCTATCAGGTGAAGTTCATAACCTCGCCTTTACTTATTTACATGTTTTATAAACCCGCGAGGGGGATACATGCTTGTTTACAAACTCTTTTACATACTCGTTTATCTTATAACAATGTGATTACTTTTCAAAGACTTAATGAGTTCATAACCTCACATTTCAATCTTTTAAATACTTTATAAACCTGTAATACCTGTTATAAACTATGAATACAAGTGTTTTCTAAACTGTATGCTATCCTGATATATTATTGCCTAAATACATGGAAATATCTCTTTGGGTAGTATCTCCTAATATCTCTTTGGGTAGTATCTCCCAATATCTCTTCAATATCTCTTTGGGTAGTATCTCCCAATATCTCTTCAATATCTCTTTGGGTAGTATCTCCCAATATCTCTTCAATATCTCTTTGGGTAGTATCTCCCAATATCTCTTTAATATCTCTTTGGGTAGTATCTCCCAATATCTCTTCAATATCTCTTTGGGTAGTATCTCTCAATATCTCTTCAATATCTCTTTGGGTAGTATCTCCCAATATCTCTTTGGGTAATATATCCCAATATCTCTTTATGTGATTCATGAGTTTAGGGTAATAATATTGTTCTCCATGATAATACTGTTCTCCATGATAATAATGTTCTCCATGATAATTATCCCTGCAATACCAATATTTCCATTATGATAACTTGTATTCAACTATTACATATCAAACCTATGAATTTCACTCAACCTTTGTGTTGACCCTTCTTTTTATGCATGTTTATCCCAGGTAATTGAGCAACTTATGGCATGGAGTGGCATGGACTTGAAGATGGCTAAAACTTGTTATCATTCACATTTTATGTTTCTAGATTTTGGGACCTGCCTTTGTAAAACTCTGATTTTGAATGAATGATAACGTATCTTTTGAACAACGTCTCTTTTGAGTCATTTTCTATGATTATGATTGTTGTATCCATGAAGTAATACCCCAGATTAGCTTCCGCTGCTATATTTGTCAAAATGGGGGTGTTACAGATTGGTATCAGCGCCATGGTTATAGAGAACAAGGTCAAAACCTTAACTATAACCACTTTTCTTTTCTAGCCATCAAGGTCCTCCGTGCCACTACTTTCCCTGAATTGCGAAGATGCCACTACTTTTCCGAATAGTAATACATAACTACTATACTATTATATAAATAACTTATTTATTATTGGGTTGTTACTAGAAACTCCTCATCCCGCTCTTCTACTATCGTCCCATCTGATTCCGATACTGAGGATGCTTTTTCCTCCACGAACATTCTAAACTATTTCCCAGCCTCATCGGGAAACATCTTTCCTAATTCTCTCAAGAAGATTTCATCACCTGAAAACACTAAGCCTTTTGTTGGATCACACATTCCATTATTTCCGTATCTATCTCTCGAAGTCTTAAATTCTAAAATTTTCTGTTATATTCTTCAATATCAAAGAATGATCACAAGTCTTTTTATTTTCATACCTTAACTTGTGATATGACTATATCATTTTATGGATTCTCATTCTGTGTTGTCTTATGTTGACAGAATGCCTCCCAAAAGGTCATCAACATCTGCAACACCAGCTATGAATCAGGATGCTATCCGGCAACTGATTGCTGATATTACTGCAGCCCTGGAAGCACAAGCTGCTGCCATGGCAAATACCGACAATCCCAATAGGAACACTGGACCCAGAGAAATTCCTGTAGCAAAAAGAGGAAACTACAAAGAATTCATAAACTGTCAACCTTTCTACTTCAATGGCACGAAAGGAGCTGTTGACCTCATCCGTTGGTTTGAACGTACTGAATCGGTATTTTCTCGTAGCAAGTGTGCCGAGGAAGACAGAGTAACATTTGCTACTGGTACTCTAACCAATGATGCCTTGTCTTGGTGGAATGCATACGCCCAACCTATCGGAATAGAACAAGCCAATAGGATCACCTGGACTGAATTAAAAAGGCTCTTGACCAATAAGTATTGCCCTCGAACTGAAGTCAAGAAAATGGAAGACGAATTTTACAACTTGGTTGTTAAAATAAAATGATCTCAGACTTACGTTAGAGATTTTAGGAATTAGCAGTCATATGATCCAAACGATGATACCAATTCTGAGAAATTATGAAGCCTTTCATCGGAGGATTGCCCCAAAGCATTGAAGGAAACGTTACTGCTTCAAAACCTCATACTCTGGAGGAAGCCACCAACATAGCTCACATACTAATGGATCAAATAATAAAGCATGATTATGTGCAAGAAACCAATAATCATAAATGAAAGTTTGAAGATAAAAGAAACACCATCGAAAACAACAACTACCCCAAATATCGCAACAACAATAACCACTCCAACAATAGCAACAACGACAACTATCAAAATAACCACAACGATGACAACCGTAACAATGATTATCACCACCAGCAGAATAGAAGACAAGAAATTGTTAGGACTTATCCTGCCAAAAGATACCATGGAAACCTTCCTTTATGTAGAAGATGCACCATGCATCACACAGGAGTTTGCACTGTCAAGTGTCGGACTTGCAACAAAGTGGGTCATCTGACCAGAAACTGCAGAAATAAAAGATCAACCGCTAAAAACAACTCTTGAGGATACTCAGGTTCGCCACCAGTTACATATGAAGGATCTTCTGAAACCCACTTCATAAACCCCAAACACCAAGCTACAATCCTTGTCATTTGTTGCTTTTTCCCCAAGACACGTAGCATAAGTATCAACACTCTTAGAGTTTCGGTGATGTAAGATATGTAAATTTATCCATGAAATAATAAAGGGATTATTTCATTTCATCTTGTTATCTGGTGATATCAAAACTCGACGTCATTTGTCAATTCCATTATGTTCAACTCTGAATACTCCCCTCATACCTTTGAAACACTTATTATCATTGAAATACGACGAAAATGGGCATCATTGCAACTAATATCTCATTATTCTTCTCATTACCTTTTATGATTTTGAAAAATCATATCATCTCCTACACATTACCATTTTGATATCATGTTTTTATGCTTAGGTAAGACGATTTATGATCATCTTATTGAAATGAATTAGGACGCTTCTTCATTTAAATAAGAAATTATAAATCTCCGAACTATGAATTTATAAATTCTCAGTTACAAGGATTTGGACGCTTTTCTTTGTAAGTGATAAATTATAAATAAGTAGGCTTAAGTATATAGCATACGTACAAACAAAGTTTCTTTCAATTCGTTTGTACAAATAATTCCTTTTCTTCACTTAATCATTATCATTATTACCTTTATCATCTGTTCATTTCCAAATCTGTATCCCACATGATTAGCAACTCTCTTACAAATTCATAATCATTCCTTGACATCTCTCCGACATCCGACTAAATCTCGGGACGAGATTTCTATAAGGGGTGGAGACTATAACAACCCAGAATTTTCATCAAATGCAAAATCAACCTATTTTATTATGATCACAATTATACGGGGAAATTTTTCGCTTTATTACGTTACTTGCATTACCAATATCTCAATATGCAATATAACTTGCATAACTAAAGTAGACGAGCTCACGCAACCTACCTATGCCATCTATATCTATTTATATGTCAAGCAAACATCATAACATATCAAGTCGATATCTTAATATCATTATTACAAAGTACATTACTCATATAATGTACCATTCGCAACGTTATATCAAAACGGGCTTTAAACCGTTATCGTTTACCTCTAAACACTAATTCCATGAAAGGTTAATATCTAAAGCGAATGTACAAGCTACTAAAGCGTATGTACAAGTAATATAATATCTCATTTGAAATATAAACTCCCTCCAAGTCAAAGTACAAGTTTCCAAAGTATAATGTACAAGCCATCAAGCACGATATCCAAAATAGCCGTTTTACCTCCGTTTTCCCAAGGAAACTTGTACAATCCATCAAGTACAAGTTACAAGCAAGTCATATACCTCATTTATAATCCATATTCATTCTCATTTCATGAAATTACAAGAAATCCAAGTTAGAAACCCTAACCCGAGCAAAATACTAAACCGTGACCCGTTTCTTCGTTTTTATCCATTATAAACCTAAACCAACACTCAAATAAGTTGTAATAACTTATATTACAACATTATCAATCATATTCAATCATCATTTCATTACCATTATACACGAATTAAAACCAAGAAACCCTAAACGTGCCCTAATTTGAACTTTTAACCCGTTTACTCATTTTCACCCATTTTAAACCCAAACCACCTATCAATTCTTGATTATAATCCTTAATACAAACCTTGTGATCATTAATCCACACTTATAACTCAAATGTACTCGAAATACAAGCACAAAAACTCAAACCGTGCCCTAACCCACTTCAAATGAACCCGTGTACACTTTTCTTTCTTTTTGACCCATTTCAAGAGTTTATATTGCATCCAAGCACCTTGATGATGCACCTCCTTCATACCTAAGCTGCTTACAAGCACCTTAACTCATCACATGGCCTTAAAAAGCTCCACATCTCTTCCTTTTGCACCAATAAATATAAAGCGTCGTACCCACAAGGACTCAAACAACACATCAAAGCTAGTTTCTAGACCTCAAGACTCATCATGTAGCTTCACCACATCACCCTATAGCTTCTCTACATGTCGTAAACAGATCTCTAAGTACCCTTGGCCTCCAATACTCCAAACGAGTATAAATAGGGGTGCATAACCCTTCATTTCAACTCATCCCCCACATCTTCTTCTATAACCCATCATAGCAGCAATCCTTTGCTCAATAAGTTCTTAAGAGGTCCTATTAATTCTCAAGATCAGAAGTGAAGCAAAAGAAATCTGCTAAACTAATTTAGGAGTTGCTTACAAACATCAGTAAAACCTGCCCTAGTATCAACAATACTGATGGAAAATTAGTTGCTGTGACCCCAAAGAACAAGGACAAAAGAGTTAGATTCACTGAGCCCGTCACATCCTCGGGAAACACAAACACAAAAACCTCTTCTTCATCGAACTTAGTTTCTAAGAAACCTATGTTGTCTTCTACAGGAGTAAAACCGTCTACTAGTGCTAGCAAATCACAGCCTCCAGGCAATACAAAGAAAGATAAGATTCAACAAACACCAAGTAGTACTCAGAAGAATAAAGTAGAAGCCCACCCTAGGAAAGTTAAATCAAGTTTGAAAAAAAGACTGTGTTGTTGCACCTAAAGGAACTTTTTATGTGCAGCATTCCAAGCTTAATGCGAATTCTGAAATTAATTGTGTTAAGTGTAATGGTTGCATGCTTTCTGATAATCATGATATGTATGTTCTTGATTATATCAATAATGTGAATGCTCGTGTAAAATCCAAATCTGTTAAGAAAAGTTCAAAGAGAAAAGTTTAAAAACCAACAGGAAAGGCGCTTACAAATACAGGATACATTTGGAGACCTACTTGTCGGACCTTTAATATAGTAGGAAATGTGTGCCCTTTAACTAGGATTACCACAACTACTGAAGTGCCCCTTAGGAAACCAACTACTCTATAAAATGAACCACCTAAGCCTGTCGTAACATTGATTTACTCAAGAAAACCTAGGAAATCTAAAACTAATGTTCCTGTTAGCAAATCTAAAGTTCTTAAATATGTATCTGCTAACAAAAAGGAACCTAGTCAATCTTGGGGATCCATAGTTTATGATGTTTCATCCTCCTCTCTTGATGAATGCAGGTCGTCCAAATTGTTCTCTGGTATTTGAACTCTAGCTGCTCCAAGCATATGATCGGAGATGGATCTCAACTCACCAATTTTGTCAATAAATTTTTGGGTACTGTCAAATTCGGAAATAATCACGTGGAAAAGATATTGGGATATGGTGATTATCAGATTTGGAGTGTTACGATATCAAGGGTTTACTACGTAGAAGGACTTGGACACAACTTATTCTCCGTTGGGAAATTCTGTTATTCGAACCTTGAAGTTGCTTTTCGTCAACACACCTGCTTCATTCGTAATCTAGAAGGTGTTGATCTATTGACTGGATCTCGAGGAAACAATCTGTATACTCTGTCTCTTGGAGATATGATGGTGTCCTCTCCTATATGTCTCTTGTCAAAGGCCTCAAAGACTAAGTCCTGGCTATGGCACTGACGTCTGTCTCATCTGAACTTTGGTGCAATCAACCATTTAGCTAGACATGGTCTTGTTCGAGGTCTTCCTAAGCTAAAGTTTGAAAAGGACCATCTGTGTTCTGCATGTGCAATGGGCAAAAGCAAGAAGAAACCCTACAAACCTAAATTTGAAGACACCAACCAAGAAAAACTCTATCTTTTGCACATGGATCTTTGTGGACCAATGCGTGTTGCAAGTGTTAATGGAAAGAAGTACATCCTCGTCATTGTCGATGATTACTCTTGATTTACATGGGTTAAGTGCTTAAGGTCAAAAGATGAAGCTCCAGATTTCATAATCAAGTTTCTCAAGATGATCCAAGTGCGGCTTAAAGTGCCTGTCCGAAGAATCAAAACAGATAATGGAACTGAATTTGTTAACAAACCTTTGCGTGAATATTATGAGAAGGTTGGAATCTCTCATGAAACATCTGTTGCTCGTTCTCTATGGCAAAATGGTGTCGTTGAAAGACGTAATCGTACGCTAATTGAAGCTGCCCGCACAATGTTGATTTATGTAAAAGCTCTGTTATTTTTATGGGCAGAAGAAGTTGCTACCGCATGTTATACCAAAAATCGTTCCGTCATATGCCTTCATCACGGCAAAACACCTTATGAGCTTTTGCATGACAAACTTCCTAACTTGTCATTCTTCCATGTATTTGGTGCACTTTGTTATCCGAAAAATGATAGAGAGAACTTAGGCAAGTTACAACGAAAAGTTGATATTGGTATTTTCATTGTCTATGCACCCACAAAGAAAGCATTTCAAATTTACAGCCGACGTACCAGACGAATCATTGACACAATACATGTAGATTTTGATGAGCTGACTATGATGGCTTCTGAACACAGCAGTTCTGGACCCGCACTTCATGAAATAACTCCTGCAACAATCAGTTCAGGACTCGTGCCAAACCCTCCTCCTTCAACACCATTTGTACCACCTTTAAGAACTGATTGGGATCTTTTGTTTCAACCGTTGTTTGATGAATTACTCACTCCTCCACCTAGTGTTGATCACCCAGCCCCTAAAGTCATTGCTCCAATTCCTGAAGTAGTTGCTCCAGAACCAGCTGCATCAACCGGTTCACCTTCCTCAACAACTGTTGATCAAGATGCACCATCACCTAGTAACTCTCAAACAACACCCGAAACTCAATCTCTTGTCATTCCTAACGATGTTGAAGAAGACAATCATGACTTAGATGTTGCACACATGAATAACGATCCGTTCTTTGGTATTCCAATTCCAAAAAATGATTCTGAAGCATCTTCTTCTTTGGATGTTATTCCTACTGTTGTGCATACTGCTACTCCTAACTCAGAACACGTTACCAAATGGACCAAGGATCATCCTTTAGAAAACATCATCGGTGAACTCGAAAGACCTGTTTCCACAAGACTCCAACTCCATGAACAAGCCTTATTTTGTTACTACGATGCCTTTCTCACATCAATTAAACCAAAGAACTATAAAGACACATTAACTCAAGCATGTTGGATTGAAGCAATGCAAGAGGAGCTTAATGAATTTGAACGTCTTGAAGTCTGGGAACTCGTTCCTCGTCCAGATAAAGTGATGGTTATTACTTTAAAATGGATCTACAAGGTGAAACTTGATGAATTAGGAGGAATTCTAAAGAACAAGGCTCGTTTGGTTGCTCGTGGTTACCGTCAAGAAGAGGGAATTGATTTTGAGGAATCCTTTGCTCCAGTGGCTAGACTTGATGCTATTTGAATTTTCCTCGCATATGCTACTCACATGAATATGATCGTCTACCAAATGGATGTTAAGACGACATTCTTGAATGGCATTCTGCGCGAAGAAGTTTATGTCAGCCAACCGGACGGGTTTGTGGATCAAGACAATCCTAATCATGTGTACAAGCTTAAGAAGGCTCTCTATGGGTTGAAACAAGCTCCTCGCGCGTGGTACGATCTATTGTCGAAGTTTCTACTCTCTTAGGAATTCACTAAAGGAACCGTGGATCCCACATTGTTCATCAGAAGACAAGGCAAAGATATTCTCCTGGTACAAATCTATGTTGAAGATTTAATCTTTGCGTCTACTACACTTGAACTATGTGACCAATTTTCAAAAATAATGTGTTCAAAGTTTAAGATGTCGATGATGGGCAAAATATCATTTTTTCTAGGACTACAGATTTCATAAAGTCCCAAAGGCATCTTTATAAACCAGTCTAAATATGCTCCAGAATCTTTGAAAAAATATGGTATGGAATCTAGTGACCCCGTGGATACTCCCATGGTAGAGAAATCCAAACTGGATGAAGATACACAAGGGAAATCCGTTGACCCTACACACTATCGTAGAATAATTGGCACCCTTATGTATCTAACAGCCAGTAGACCAGACCTAACATTTGTTGTCTGCATATGTGCCCGGTATCAGGCAAAGCCTACCGAAAAGCACTTACATGCTGTAAAAAGAATCTTTAAATACCTAAATAGAACCGTTAATAAGGGACTCTAGTATCCAAAGGATTCTTCTATTGCTCTAACAGCTTATGCAGACGCTGATCATGTGGGTTGCCAAGATACTAGACGAAGTACATCTGGAATTATGCAATTATTAGGAGACATGCTTGTTAGCTGGTCATCAAAAAGGCAAAAAAGCGTTGCGATATCCAGTACGGAAGCTGAATATATAGCCTTTTCTGGCTGTTGTGCTCAAGTCCTTTGGATGAGATTACAACTTACCGACTATGGACTTAGATTCAATAAAATTCCAATGTAATGTGATAACAAAAGCGCTATTGCCTTTTGCTGCAACAATGTTCAACATTCTCGATCAAGACATATTGACATCAGATTTCACTTCATAAAAGAGCAAGTTAAGAATGGAGTATAAGAGCTTTACTTTCCAACACGAGTATCAAACCAGCGACATCTTCACTAAAGCCGCTATGCAGAAAAGAATTGAATTTCTTATGCAACAAGCTGGAATGGCGAAGTTTGAACGTCGAAAACTCCGAAAACAATTTGGCAGATGAAGCTAAAAAAGTGTTGTACCATTTCAAATATCCTGTATCATATGTATATATATTAAAAACCATAAAAACCAAAAAGATTTTTCATTTTTTAGAAAACTTTTATAAAATCAAAATACAAAAATATAAAATATTTGAAACAAAAAAAATTAAAAAAATGAGGAAAATATAAAAAGAGGTAATAATGGCATGTCTTCTGAAAATCGATAACATTTACGGTCTTAGAAATGTCATTCAATAATGATACGAGGCTGTAAATGAAGTTCGAGCAAAAGTTCCAAATGTTTTCAAAACATGCCAAAAATGGCTTGCTATTATTTCAGATAGCAACCCGGTCATCATCTTAAAGGCAAGTATTTCAAAAAGAAAACTTGACCTCATAACGGGAATTTATTCTCGGGCATGGTCTACTTTATGACCATGCAAAGGCTTGTGATTACTTTGCATCACAACCCGTGCTTCCTATGTTTCCATAAGTGTACGTGTCAGTGCGCTTATGAGTGAAAATAAGAGAAATCTTATTTGCTATGGTGTTTGTTTTTTTTAAATAAAACATTGCTTCATCAGAAAATGGTTTTCAAAGACATTTGACCACTCAAACAACGACTACGGCTCTTTAAATAGAAAACGGGTCATTGTTTGAGGGGGAGAAAATGTCAAATATCTTCTTCATAATAAAAATGTGCTTAAAGGGAAAAAGGTTTTTAAACAATAACGGAATATCAATCTCTAAGGAAAGTTAATTAAGTTTAGCTTATGTGTGCCTTATATGTTATGTGTTTATGCCTTTAGGGAGTTCATATGCAAATATAAGTTTTTAGGTATGCTAGTTAAAAACATTAGGGACTATTTGTGCCAATTGTTAAACTTTAATTGCCTAATAAAACTTATTGGTGAAAAATAAAAGGGTTAAGCAACTTGAGGGGGCAAATGTGTCAAAAACGAAACTAGTTTTATAACATCATTCACCCCCCGTCACTTTTCACACACTTAACATACTACCCACACCTCACTCGATCGTCAATCTCCATTCCATCAATTCAAGTGTTTTTCAATCAAAAGGTACAATAAAAAATGTGTTCTCCACACTCCAAACAACTCATAACTCAAACGAATTATGTTTTAATATGGGCTTGATCTCGAAAAACCCTAAAAATCTATTTAGGGTTCGTCAAAATCAAACCTGCATAAAAACCTAATTTGAATGAGGGGTATTGCTTGCCTTGGAGTGTAGAACTCTCATCTAAAGCAGTTTTTTTGTTTGGAATTCATATGAATGTGTTCTTGCCATGTTTAAGATCGAAAATTTGGGTTTTTGAGCTAGGATGTAGAAAGTTTGTGGGTTTTGTGCAAAGAAGATTGTATTCTCATTCTTGAATGATAATGAACCATAAAAACTTGCCCTTGTTTGTAGTTTCTTGAAAATATGTGCTAAAATGTTGAAAAAGTGCTCGTTTTTTAATGTTCTTGATGATTCTGTTGCTTAAAGTTGTTATAATGACCCTAAATGTTATTCTCATGATAAGAAGGATAATGGAACAAGTTTGAATGATTAAAAAACGTCATGTTTGTGAAATTTATGAGGGAACCGAACAACTCGTTGTTATATGTAACCGAACAACTTGTCCCCTTTGTGAACCGAACAACTTGACATCCTTTGGGAACCGAACAACCTGTTCCCTTTGTGAACCGAACAACTTGTTGCCCTTAGGAACCGAACAACTCTGTTGTTAGAAGGAACCGAACAACTCTGAAGTTAGAAGGAACCGAACAACTTAATGTTATAAGGAACCGAACAACTTGTTGCCTTTAGGAACTGAACAAATTGTTGCATTTTGGAACCGAACAACTTGTTGCCATTAGGAACCGAACAACTCAGTTGCTAGTAGGAACCGAACAACTCATTCTTAAAGAAACCGAACAACTTGTTCTCATTAAGGAACCAAATAACTTGATACTTTAAGAAACCGAACAACTAGTTTATTAAGGAACCGAACAACTAGTTTTTCCTTAGAAATCAGTTTATGTTTCAAAGACCCAAAACACTTAAGATCAAATTTCCAATTTAAAAGGCGATTTAGAAACTTAATTAGGGAGTTAATTAAACTTGGTTAATTATACACTCTAAAACAAGTTAAGTTAGCTTAAGTTGTCATGTTTTAAATGGATAGATCTTAATAAGTGCAAAAAGTCTTAATGTTCCTAATTCCTAAGAAACATTCACATCATGAATCAACTTTACGTGCTCACTCAATAGGTCTCTATAATATATTGTATAAAATTGGTTGTGCATAAACTATATTGATCATATCTTAGCATAATTATGGATACAACAAAAGCATAGCAAAAGGCGTTGGATGATGCTCTTGTCGCACCTAAAAACCGTCTTAAGATTGGAAAATACAATCAACGTCTTAGCCCTACTCTCAAATCCAATGAACCAACCATTCAAGTGGCATTAGATGCAAGCTCACTCATTTCTACAATGCATTTGAGGTCTCTGCTGATGTTCCAAAAATTTATATGCAAGAGTTTTGGGCTACTGTCACCAAATATCATTTCTCACTCCGGTTCAAGATGAATAGCAAAAGCCATACTATTAATGTTGACAACTTCAGAGATATGCTCAAGATTTGCCCTAAACTCCCAGGCCAGAAATTTGAAGATCGTCCATTTAAAGAAGAGATACTCTCTTTCATTAGAGATCTTAGACACACTGATGAGATAAAGGTCTTATCTGATGTCAATGTTAATCACTTGCATCAACCATGGAGATCATTTGCTGCTATCATCAATAAGTATCTCAGTGGAAAAACCACTGCTTTGGAAAGTCTTCGCCTGTCACGAGCTCAAATCCTTAGGGGAATGTATCATAACAAGAATGTTGACTATGTCTACTTGATGTGGGAAGACTTAGTGTATCAAGTGGAGAACAAGAATTCTAAAAAGAATAATGACATGTATTATCCACGCTTCACCAAAGTCATTGTAGACTACTTCATGGCAAAGGATCAAGGAATACCAAGGAGAAACAAGATGTTTTGGCACTATGACAGGGATGACCTCATGTTCACCACAATAAGAGTCATTTCTAAACATCGCTGACAAACCGGTATACTGCTATTCTACCTTTTTTTTGGGTTGTGGTCTTAGCACTTAACAAACCAAGACATGTTAAAGTCCAAAGCCTACAAGACTTACCATGCTTATGCTACTGGTGAAAAGACTCCAAAACCAAAATCTACAAAGAATAAAGTTGATTCTGAATCATCTCCCAAGACGAAGCCTACTCAAGCTTCTAAAGGAAATAGAATCAAGACTTCAGGTAAGGGAGTTATACCTGCCAAAAAGAAGCAATCAACAACAAAGTCAAAAGGTTTAAAGGTACTATCTGAGGTTGCTTTGACTGAAGCTGAACAGATGAAGATTGCTCTTGAAAGAAGCAAGATACAAACTCACAGCTCTTTTAACGACAAAGCTGCTCAGGTGCCGATGAAGGAACTGGTATCAACACAAGGGGTTCCTGATGTTACACTTACTTATGAATTTGATGTTGGATCAAAACTATTGAAGTCCAGTGACGAGGAGATGATGAAAGCAGGCATGCATGATGAAAAGGATGACAATGATGATATGATAAAAATGATTGAGTAATGATGGACGATACTGAAAAATTACAAGATGATAATGATCAAGAACATATGATCAAGATGATGACAAGCATAGATGATGTTAATTGGCTAACTGATTCAGACAACGATGGTGATGACTTTGTTCATCCAAAGCTTTCCACTCATGATGAAGAAGATAAAGAAGAAGAGGATTCAGATCCGAGGGTTCATACACCTTCCAATTATGAATCCACTGATGATGAAGAAAGTGATGAAGAAATACAAGGTGCGAATGTTGAGGGAGAAGAAATGGATGTAGAGGAGACAAATGAAGAGGACGAAGCGAATGAATTATACAGGGACGTGAACGTCAATCTGGAGGGAAGAGATACTGAAATGACAGATGCTCCACGCACGAACGGAAACTACCCCAAAGTAATAAAACACTCATGTGATCATAACACCGGTCAATCCTGAAGCTCAACAACAGAGTTCTTCTGTGTCATCTGGATTCGTTTCTAACATGCTCAACCCCAGTCCAGATACAGGTATTGACTCTATATTTAATCTTAACACTGAGTCAACTTCACTGATAGATGTTTCGGTTACTACTATTGCCGAGCCACCTCTTTTGTCTACAATAACTCTTCCTCCACCACCTACACCTCTCATCACACATCTGCAACAAACACCAATTCCTACACCAGCAACTGCTACAATCTCCTCCACTACAAGAATCTCCAACTGTTGGCTTCATTATCGGGTTTAACCATAGACTAAAAACTTTGGAAACCGATTTCTCTGAACTCAAGCAAACGAATCAATTTGCTGCTGCAGTTTCTTTAATTCCCGGCATTGTTGATGCGTACCTTGCCAACAAGATGCATGAAGCCGTCAAAATCGTTGTTCAGTTACAGTCTGACAGACTCAGAGATGAAGCTCCAGCTGAAAATGCAGACTTCATCAATAAACTTGATGATAACATTAAGAAAATAATCAAGGATCAAGTCAAAGAACAAGTTAAAGCACAAGTCTCTAAGATTTTGCCGAAAATTAAGAAGACTGTAAATAAACAACTCGAAGCAGAGGTTCTGACTCGTTCATCCAATGAATCTAAGACATCTCATGTCGTAGCCGCCAACCTATCTAAACTAGAACATAAAAAGATTCTCATAGATAAGATGGAGAGCAATAAGTCAATCCACATATTTGATGAACAAAAAAATCTCTATAAAGCATTGGTTGACGCTTACGAAAGTGACAAACTTATACTTGACACATATGGAGAAATTTTTTCGTTTAAAAGACGTCGAGATGAAGAGGATAAAGACGAAGAACCCTCTGCTGGATCAAACCGGGGGTCCAAGAGAAGAAGAACGGGAAAAGAACCAGAGTCAACCAGTGCACCAAAGGAAAAGACCTCCAAGACAACTGGCAAGTTAACTAAAGGGTCTAAATCTCTTTAAAAGTCTGGTGATGAGTCTGCTCAAGCAGAGGAGCCAATGCAAACTGCCAAAGATTTGGAAGAACCTGCACATCAGGAGTTTGAAACAGGAGTTACTGAAGATCAACCTGATGAAGAGACCTTTTAGCTTCCTGATTGGTTTTAGAAACCAGCAAAACCTCCTACTCCTGATTGTTATTAGAACAAGACTTTTCCTGATGCTCATGGACCTGTTCAACCTTGGCTAAGCTCTTTGGCCAAGATGGAAGATCCACGTGAGTCGTTTAATGAGCTAATGGACACTCCTCTTAAATTTTCTTGCATCGTGATGAACCGGTTAAAGTTGATACGCTAACAACACTGAATTATTAGCCAGGTTCTAACATTCAAGCTGATGAAAAGGATCATGCAAGAGTCTGTTAGAACTTGAATATTTATTTGAAGAAGTCTACAAGGCAACCACTGATCAATTAGACTGGATCAACCCTGAAGGCCAGCAATATCCACATGATCTGCGAAAGCCACTACCATTGATACCTAATTCCCGAGGTCGTCAAGTCATTCCTTTTGATCACTTCATCAACAACGACCTTGAATATCTAAGTGGTGGTGTCTCAAGCCGAAAATATGCAACTTCCGTGACAAAGACCAAGGCTGCAGATTACGGGCACATTAAATGGATTGAAGATTTGGTCCCCAACAGAATGTGGAGTCAAGTGCCGATTAGCTACGACAAACATGCACTCTGGGGAATCTTACATTGGGGGCGAAAACGACAACAATTCTATGGATTTGCGGTTAACAGGGAATCTGCTCGTGATGTCTACTCTAAATGCAGAATCATTGCTGTCACAAAGCTTGAAATAGTCGACTCGCATAACTACAAGCATCTTGATTGGATCACTGTTCGTAGGGATGATGACAAGCTGTACAAATTCAAGGAAGGCGATTTCAACAGGCTTCGCATTCAAGACATCGAAGACATGCTACTTATTCTTGTTCAAGGCAAGTTGACAAATCTCACCGTTGAAGAACGCCTAGCTTTTAATGTCTCCTTAAGAATGTTCACAAGAAGCGTTGTCATCCAAAGGCGTGTGGAAGATCTTCAATTAGGTGTCGAAAGTTACCAAAAGAAGCTCAACCTCACTAAGCCGGATACGTACAGACCAGATCTTAAAAGAAGGGAAGCTTACACATCATACTCCAATCTTAGAGGTTTCATTTACCAGAACAAAGAAAAAAATAACAGACTGATCAGTACACTTAATGATGTTCGGACTGCTCTTAATGATCGTCTAAAGGGAATTCGGATGGAGTATCTGCCACAGACTATCTGGAGACAAAGTGACAAAGACAAAGCAGGAGCTATGATCCAGGCAATTGACAAACAACTAAAGACCAGGAGGATTATGCGGAGTTTGGAGAAATTTGTTGGTGGGAGACCGTACGAGGGAGACTTTCGGCTCCTACAAAGGACCATATGATTTATCATATGATGTCCTCATCATAACAGGTCAAACCTTGTACGTAATAAATAACTTGTGATATTTGTATATATGTAGTGTAGACTTTATGGTGATAATAAGTAGTGCTTGAGTACAAAATTTTCAAGAATTTCTTAGTAAATTCAAAATATTTCAAATTATTGTACTCAGCACTATCTTATATACCCTCAAAAATTAAGGGGGAGCATTAAAATGTTCCTTATAGATAGTATGTAACATTTTGTCCCCGAACGTTTAATCAATTGATATCCAAAATATCAAGGGATTAACATTTTAGATAAGGGGAGAAAATGTGATTAAACTGAATCTAACTTGTATTGAAATGTGTGATCATATAAAATGGACTCAATGCACTCCACACTTAGCATGTACTACGATTACGATGCACATGTTAAGGGGGAGCTTTTAGTAATAATGAAAAACTCTCAAAGTGTAAATCTTTTGATATTTATATCAAACACTTTGATTGAACTTTTCAATGATTTTGGTTTTTATAGTGATGGAATACCCAAAAGATCGACCAAGTACTTAAATTTATGGAGTTATAAGGTGGTTAGGCATAGGTATTCAAATCCCATGATCCAGCCAGAACCGGAGGGATCTACCCAGGGATATCCACTAGTTAGTGTAGAAGTCCTTAGGTATGATACAAAAGGAGAAAAAGTGAGAATCAGGGAAAGTGCCGAATGAGATGGAGCTAGCACTGGAATAAACCCAACAAGGTGTTAGCTATGAAGTCTCAGTAAGCGCTGAAGGGGTTTAAGAATGAAAAATAAATGTAATGATAAAGGGTGAAAAGAAAGAAGCCCTCCATACACTTAGGCAGAACCCGAGTCAATACATAATCTGTCAGAAACACTAAGGTGTTGTCTGACATTGAAGACAGTCATGGACCCAGTGACGCTAAGCACAACCCTCCCTAGCTACTCAAGGTCTCTCAACAGACTCTTGTTTCATTTCTCATGGAGATTACACGCATTTCTATCGACTTTATCACTCTGAGTTAGTTGATATTAAAAAGGTGGCAGTCTGCTCCAGCCTCTGATCACTAAAACCAAAGTGCACTATTGAGTCTAGAGCCAAAAGAGATCATCCATAAATCTTATTAGGACACTTGTCAAAATTATGCTTGCTATCTCACACAATGTGAATAACAAGAAATATATAAAGAGTCCTACGCATTATCCTTATGATTTTGCCAGAACATCAGAGTGATACTCAAGTAATAACAATGAAGATGGAAATCCTGCTTGAGTCAACATCAAACAAGCTCATGGTAGGTGACTTGTGGGATTCTATACGAATCAA
>BQNB010049944.1:0-12037 GCA_026074375.1 Tanacetum coccineum
AACAATTGAATTAGCATATAGGACAGTGAAATATCCAACAGGAATAGCTAAAAATGTACTAATAGGAATTGGTAAATTTACTTTCCCTATAGACTTTATAATTCTAGATATGCCTAAGGATATCAAAGTGCCCTTGATCCTCGGAAGACCGTTTTTATCTATCGCCCGTGCTAAGATTGATGTTTACAAAAGAAAATTTACTTTAAGGGTCGGGGAAGAAAGGATTGTTTTCACAAGTGTTAAACCTGCTAGTATTTTAATTAACAGGGTCTACATGTTATGTTTGAGAGAAAGAATAGAACTTAATTTAGAAGCTAGGCTAATGGGAGAGACTTTGGTGTTAAATAGATCATTAGACCCTTTCTTTGAGGATTACATTGAATTAAATGATCTAAATGAACAATTTGAGCTTAGGAGAAATCAAAGTGATGATTTGATGCCTACCATTGAGGAAGGTTAGGTAATTGAGGAATTTAGAACTAGGGATGATGAACTTGATACTGAAATTGATGATTACCCTAGTTATTGTGACTATGATAAGAAGATCCATATAGATTGTGCTCACAACTTAAAGTTTTCTTGCATGATAGGATTTGAATTTACACACGCTAACTTCTTCCCATTATTGTATGTCAATGTGATGTCCAAAGAGTTTCATAATTCTATAATGAAAGATAAGATGGTGTACAAAGGGCATAATGTTATAGGAGCTTTAATGAATGTGCCTATTTTTGTTGGAACCTTTTATGTTGTGACGGATTTTACAGTTTTAGAAAATATGGATGCTTATCGTGATGAAGGAATGGGCGATGTTATTTTTGGCGAACCATTTTTAAGAGAAGTAGGAATTAAAACAAGACGGTTTAAAGGGATGATTACCATTTACAATGGCAATGATATTGTAACTTACCAAATGGCGCGATCATATACGAGGTTTAAACACCACACTAATGAGCAATGCAACAAGATCCCGCCATTACTGAAGGTAAGTGAAGAAGATATGAATGATGGAATCTCGCATCCATACTAAAAGCTTAAGGGGTTTTACAAAAGAGTATTGAATTTAGGACCCGATTACATTCGAGATGCGAAGATGGAAAAATGGCTCACACGCGGGCACATTAGCATGCATGAGATGGAATAATGAGAAGCTAAAGAAAAGTCTAACTTGAAAGAACTTCACTGTAAACAAAAGTGCTTCCCGGGAGACAACCCGAATTGTTATTTAATTTTATTGAGTCTGTCTTCCCAGACATCAATACGGCGTATCCGCTCCATACCATATGGCGTATTGATTGTCTGGACGTTATCAGTCTTTATTTTTTATTGCACTTTAAAAACATTAATGTCAATTCTGGAATACGGCGTATTCACTAACCTAATACGTCGTATCCACCAAAACTGACCCATATTTGTTTAGTTTAGTTTAAATTAACTGTAGGTACCAAGATAGGAATGCACATGTTTTTCTTATATTCTATACAGGACCTCGTGAAAGAAATATCGACGAAGTTGGTGGAATGCATATTTTCTGGAATTCTATGTGTGTGCTGTTCGTGCTAGGATTCAGACGCTTTTTCAGCACATAATCTTGCTCATAAACGCAACTTGGAGAATCTGCCGAGCAAATATCATGAGAGTTCTCATTCTCTTCTTTTTAAATCTTGTTCGTATTTAATGTTTTATATATACAACGAGGACGTTGTATAATTCAAGTGGGGGATGGAATTAGAATGTTTACTTGTCCTATTTTTCACACTAAAATGCTTAAATTATGCTCAAATTTAATTTTTTTTCAAGCATACTTTTGTGAAAATACTTGATACATAACCCGCACACAATAAACCCTTGTTAGATATTGTGAGGATTTAGCCTTTTCGTTTCTAAATGTTTACCCAAATTCCATAAAATATGAGTGTGCCACTGATGTTGTAGACTTTAGAACTTGGCTTGGTATATCACTCGAAACCACAGTGATAAGTACTATGGATTTTGATGGAGTAACTTGTTTAAATTGGTAAATTTTAGGATTACACCCAAATCACCTTTACATGTTGCTTATTAACTAACTACACCGGTTAGTTAACCTCCCGTTTAAACCCTTTTCCACTCTCATCTTTAGAGTGAAGATCCATTAGAAAAACCCGTAGAGCCAATCCTTTAGGAATTACACCAACTATTTGTTTCGTTACACCCTTACACCTTAACCTACCCTGTTAGATTAAGTTTAATTTACAGTTGCTAGTTGCTTAAAGTGTAAAGTTTGTATTTACGAAGTCTTTGTGTCATTTTCTATCTTTGGTACGGTGGAAATTAGCACATTGCAAATGGGAAATGTATTTTAGTCAGTTAAAAACTATGTGATTTTATGCCGTACATTAATGGGAATCTGTGAAGAACGAAGAACTAACGAAGGAATTATCCGGAATTATTATAATCATGAAGATGGTGAAACTACACCGAGAATTGAAGTATTGTTAAAAAAATTAAAAAAAAAATTCAACAAAAAGAGAGAGAAAGAAAGTTTGAAGATAATCGTTTCGCAACTACCGAAGGAATTACCCGAAGGATCGATTATTCGTTGATACGTCTAAAAAATCAACGATATAGAGTGTTGTACAAAGTGGAAGATATAGCCACTTGCCTTGTAGAGTATGTAAAATTTTGGGATGATTGGGAAGTTGACCGTTACGAGAACGCCAACTTAGGTTGTTGTTTTTGATCGATGATCAAAACGTTGTAAATAGTCGTGTCTTTATCATGTTAACGGTCGGGAAAAAAGTGTCTAGCAACTTGTATCTTAGTCTTAATCTATTTGTTTCTTGATTTTTATTTAACAACAATTTACTTCCCTCTCACCTAATGATTAACCATGGGTTTTACGCGAATGAGGATGTGATCAAGCGTGCATGTCTATTCCGTTGTTACGGCCATGTATGCATGTCTCAGCTGCCTTGTTGGTTTATTACTATTGGTGAAAGTTAGAAGGTTCCTACCCTATATCATTCTTCATCCTAACCGTTGGTTAAATTCAAATGAGGATGTGATCGAACACACATGTCTATTCCATCGTTTATTTAAAAAAACGGCCATGTATGTGTGCTTTTAGCTGCCTCGTTAGAGTGGGATATTCTGGTTGAAACGTTTTTAGAATGATCAACCGTAGCCTTTCCATACAAAAAACCCATTATTTACCTTTATAAATTGTTACCTCTTGGCTTTAGTGGTCTTTACCACGACAACCCCACTGGAACGGAGATTGGAGTGGAGGGTTTCTCTATACCTGGACGATAAACTCCTCCAATCCGGCTAGGGTGAGATGTGTATCCTTGCCAAGCTTATGATGAATACTTGTTTATGACTGAGCAATGAGCGAATTAGTTACAGGTTTACCACAGAGACTTAGTTGAGTTGATTTGGAGTGTTTTCATCTACCTATTAGTGAGGTGTTGGTTGTGTATACTTGTAATAGATGAAATAAATGCTTTTTTAAACGGAAAAAGATCCTTAGGGATACATTTTTATAAAACTTCTAAGCTACTTGAGGGACCAAGTAGGATTCAAGTGTGGGGGTATTTGATGACATTACTAACGTCTATTTTATAGCATCATTTATCCCATGTTATTAACCCATTTTGTATAGTTATTGCAAAGAATTGTTACTTAATAGTTTATATTTGAGAATTTTAGTAATTATGGAGTAATTGGTGAAAGTTAGCAAAAGGCGCGCATTCTGGAGCTTAAATGAAGATATTTTGAAGATTACTATTCTGAAGACCAATACTGCAGTATCCATCAAGGTAAGATACGGGTATCCGAGCCTACACTCACCAAAGATACAAACGATTAATGGGTGGCTCAATACACCGTATTCAAAAAGACTCAATACACCGTATTCAAGATATAGTATGTGAATATTCTAGAAGATATCAAGCGTGATCCCTACTCCGAGAAATCCCCAAAACGCCGTATCCAATCCTTGGATACGCCGTATCGAACCGACTTCTAGACCTTATAAATAGAAACTCAAAAACGAGTTTTAAGTGTGCTAAATCATATTCTCGATTACCCTAAAACATAAAAGTTGATTTTCAGAGAAGAAAAAGAGCAGAAGAAATCGAGCAACGTTATCAATTATATAGGAGACATCGTGTAATTCCATATAAATTAGTAATCATTCAGTTTTTGGTATCATTCGTTAACTTGGTTAGTTTTCCTTGGCTAAATAATTGCTCTTGTATGTAATTAGACGTTTGCAGGCTAATACCTTCGGGGTATTAGCCTTTATTATGGAGATCTGAATGTTTGGTAATTTGTTTATCTCGATTTCGGATTGTAATCGTTGATTGCTTGTTTATATTTATCAAATTTATACTCGTTTAACGCTTTTGTATGGTACTATCATTTAGTTGGATCTTGTTATACGGACCCCCAAAAAAAAAAAAGTAAGATCTTGAGTTGGGATAGCTTCCATATATAGATAATTTAATACATCTATAATCATAGTATCACAAATCTGTCCTTCATAAGCTTGTGTCTAGGATACGCTTCGGGGCTTAACTAGATAATTGGATATTGCCAATGGTTTATGATCGTGTTGACTAGCAGGTGACCTATTAATTCAACAAGTAACGGTTATTCCATTGGATAGTTGGACAATGTGGACTACTAGTGTATAAACTTTACCATTACGTGGTTAAGTGGTAAAGTCACTATGAGCTTGGGTTTACAAGATCACCATTGCTTTTAATCCTAAGATAGTTATAATCAGTATATAAGGGATTGTTTTGCGTGGCTTGGCTTTATTGTGACAGAATTAATGTGTCTCGGTTCTCCTAGAGATGATGTAACGCCTAAGTCGTGAAGAATGACTTGCCACCTCGAGAGAAAATAAATCATTGCACTTAATAAACAAACCAACTTTCTATCGGATTTTTTAATGGTTATAAAGTTTTTCTTTTATTTGGCGCGAACCGCCTCTTTTATCCTTTGGTTAATTAGCTCGCTGTGGGTTTAAGTACCTTGAATTGATGGGTAGTCACCAACCAATACGTGCCAGTCTCCCAGGCTGAAAACCCCCTTTTTCCATTAGAATTAGGTTAGGACTGACATAGGTTTAGAATAGGATAGAAATTACATAGTTAGGATAACAAGTTATTATGTAAATTGATTGATTTAACCTCGCTTCAAGTGTTCGCACCTTTCTTACCATCACGAAACTACTAACCGAAGTTCGGGTACACTGCCGTTAAAAGTGTTGTTTTTGATTAAGTCGGCAAATATAATATTTAAAACTTGAATCAATAAAATATACACCACACAACGACACAATCAGAAGTGCACATAATCATATAGCATAACACATAAAAGTACTTGTCGTCGTTTTGTGTATTAGATACAACAATGTATACTTAGCTCGGTTTTGTTTGAAAATGATTTAGTTTCCTCCCCATTTTAAAAATTAATCAATTTTAATATTTTTGAAAAGTTAATTATACCATTTTTCAAAGATATACCAACTAGAAATGTCCGACTCGAAAGGAAAAGATAACATTCAAGTTTTACGTTAAACCGAGACTCAACGTTTGGGACAATAAGTAATATTTTGCCTGTCGAACTTACTTAAGTTTTAAATAAATACTTGGAAGTATTTTTATATGAAATTAGACTCAATTATCTTCAAAATGGCGGGTGACACGACTTCTACGGACTTACGGTTGATATTATATGAATTTTCAAAGTTTCTAAAAATCTGCAGAATCAGACAGGTGGCCCCTTGATAGATAAGGGAGCCGACCAGGAGCTAGGGGGCGCCTAAGGAGATAATGGGGTGGGCGCCCATTGACACTAGATTTCGCATTTTTTTTGTTACAAAATCATTTACTGACTTAGCGGAAAGATGTAGAACTTACTAAGCTTAATACCGAACATAAAACACTTATTTTAAGCATCATTTTACTTCGAGCTAGTTTACTATGTGTATTTAACAACATAATTAATACAAGTTAAGCAACAAAACACTTTTCATATTTGATCCCCCTTAATGGGTAATTTGATACATGGATCGTACTCAATTTTTAAAACCATTTGTTTTGAAAATTTAGAGCGAAGTGGCCTTCTGTACCAATTGGAGGAAATCGTTAGTTAGAGGGGGGTGAATCGTTTCATTTAAAAAATTTAAAAATGTTTTGTATAACATTATCAATCAAGTGAACGCAAATATGGGAAGTATGAATAAACATCTATATTCATTAAAACAAGTCATAGCAATTAAATCACATCTTAATATTAACTTTATCCATGACACAATATCATCCAAACAATTCTAAGCAAAAAATCAAACACACATATAGATTTAATGCATTTATAAATATAAGGCGATAAGGTAAATAAAGATGTAAAGTGAAAGGTAAAAGAAAGTGCAAATCGGACGCGATGATTTATAGTTGTTCGGTCACGAAGCACCTCTTCGCCTTACTCCACTCTCCGAGTTTTAGTAACTCCAACTCAGAGTTACTCACTAGTCAACAAACTCCCTTTAGGCGGAGAAAACGTAACACAATACCTAAGCTTACACCGATTTCCGACACTAAGCCAAATGTCGAGTTCTAATCCTAGCTAGAACCAATCTATCACAACTTTTGTATTTTAAAGACTGAAATACTAACCGCACTACTTCACTCACTATCACAGCTTCATTCACTTCACAACTTATTCATCTTCACAACATCACTTTCCACCCCCTGACACTAACATGATCGCCTCCCGATCTAGGCTAAATTGTAACACCCCCCAAATCAGGACACGCAGCGGAATGGTAAATTGGGGTGTTATTCAGGGCACAAAAACAAAGTCACGGGAAAACAACCTTTTAAATGGAGTTTTAAATAATGTCATATTCTATTTAATAAAGATCAGAGTTGCAACTGGTTTCATTTATAATGTATAAGAAAACATTGTTCAAAACGTTGTCAAATAGTACTCAATTTATTTATGCCTTCAAAAACTATTAAATAATCCACGCGACTCGAATGCTCCCAATGCTTCCACTAGGCAAAATATAACCTGAATATAATGCTAAAACGTCATACAATAATGTTGGTGAATTCTAGGTTTAAGTAAAATAGCTTGTATTGAAATAATTTAAGAAATATTTCAGAAGAAGTAGCGGTTACATCATTTAAAAAGTGTATTTCCGAAATCCAAGTAGTGATTAAGTAAGTCAAGAAGTATTTAAAAGTGGTTGAACAACTCTTATACCCACCACCACAAGATCGAAGTATATGGTGGACTAAGTACATATTCCGATGTCCGAAAAAAGAAATGTAGGAAAGGGAAAACATTCATCCAAGTCTAAAGTATATATTATTGCACTAAGCTCATGACACCGAAACCTTAACGTACTTCAATCAAGAGATTGGAATGCCCCGTAAAAGTAGGATGTTCTGCCAAACATCCTGGAAAGTAATATCTCAAATGTTAAATGCACCTGATCAAACTAGTGACCCAAGGAAAGGTGGGGATTGTCAATCCGATGATAGATTATACCAACACTCGCGCTCACGACACTAGCAACTGACGGTTCATGATAAAAAGGGGACTTAAGTGGCAGAGAAGGTACTTAGGCAATAATGAAATCAGGAAATAGCATACAGTTTAAAAACACTTGTGTCCGTAGTAAAACAATCATGTCTAAAATTCATGGTTTCAAATATAGGTATTCACGATCTCAAATCATGTAGCAAACAAATCGAGCTTTAGTAAAAATAGTCATGTAACGCTTATGTAGTAGAAATCAATAAGTTCACTTTGTAAAACGAGCATGTATTCTCCCCCAAAACAGTTTAAAACAAGTAAAATAGGGGCTATGAAACTCACAAAGTATTGAAAGGAAATTGTATTGTAGTAAAATATATAAGTTTGTAAACGAGCATGTATTCCCCTCGCGGGTTTATAAAACATTAAAAAGATCGAAAAGCGAGACTATGAACTCACCTTGAGTGAATGGAAATCAACAAAGTATATCACAATAGAAAAATGCGTCACGAAGGAATCCGAAGGCAACCTAATCCAATATAGGTCGTATAAGTACCGAGTACTTGAATATAATCTTATAGTTGTTACATCGTACTATCGTTCGGGCTATCATAATCTAAGAGGTCATGACATGACGTTCGAGGAGTTTTAGGGAATCTTTTAAATAGTATTTCCATACAACTCGTCGATACGCCATCCGAAGTGGCCCTCCATTATGAATTAACTCCCTTGTAATTATTGTACTTTGATAAAATAATATTATGATAGACTCATTCACTACTACTATTGGTTTTATGGGTAATTTTTTTTTAAAAATTGTGTTTAGGAAGTTAAAACGTTTATAATTACCGTTTTAGCAAAACTGGCGTAACTTACGCGTTTTAAACCCGATTCTCGCGTTTCTTATGTCCATCTTTTCGTATCAAGACGAGTTATCATAAATTGACATTTTCGAATTTCGGACCTACTGGTGAACAGTAAAAATTACTGTTCACATCAGACCTTATATATATTTTCATCGATTTAATTGTCGTAAAACCCGTAAACGTCGTATTTTATTCGTTATAGCTCCGTTTTTAATGATTCTTTCGAGGACGTTCTCGTATTTGAAAGTTCTATATATTTATGAGGTTTACAAAAATATAACTTTCTGGTTACATGAATAGTAACTTTTTAAAATAGTTTATAAAAGTATCAATTTTAATTAAATTATTATTAATTGTCGTAAACTCGCGAAATTCATAACTCGTTCGTTATTAATTGAAAAATTACGATTCTTATCATTTTGGAATCCTAAAAATATGTATTATTTGTTAAAAATATCAACACTGGCTGTTTATTAATTTTAATAAAAAAATGTTGTTATAAAATTTTACTTTTTTATAAAAATGTTTTTATAAAAATTTACTTACGACTTCGTTTATTAACGTATAACTCGTTTTTAACGTAACTTTTTCGTTATTAATCCGTTTAACAAGTTTCTTACTTTTTCGGAATCGTCGTGAAATGTATTATCTTATAAAAATATAAAATAAATATATTTTTAAGACACTTTGGGACAGAATGTTTAACTAACATTCATAAGTTCATTTTTGACCTTGTTTTTATGTTTTACCACTTTATACTTTTTACATAATAACCATAAGTGTACATATTTTCTTATCATGATATAACCTTATTTTAATGATCTTATAACCTTAATATAAGTCCATAATTAACCTTAACTTGTCTTAAGTATTTCTTTAACTTGAAACATATTAAGAAACCATAGAAACCCTAATTAACCCATAATCATGTTTACACCAAAACAACATGATACAATATTTTATCATCATTTTTAACATGATATATGTAATATCACAACATATATAAAAGTAATCCATGTGACCATTTCAAGTTTAAATCTCATTTTCATGATAAAATCCTAAATGGTGATTAAACTAAATAGAAATAACATATGCATTTCAAAGAAAGTTTACAAGAATATAAAGAGTTCTAGTAAACCTTATGAGGTATGATGATGATGATAAGCTAGTGCTAAACCCTTGTTTAGCCACAAAACCAAAGCTTGCACAAATAATAACCCTTGTTTTCTTAACAAAACCCTAGCTTCCTTTTTCTTAAGTAATACTTGGAAAAGCTTAGCCAATGCTTGGGATCACCTTAGAATAACTTATAATGGATATGTATAGGAGTGTATGGGTTGTAGAAAATTTTGTATGGGTTTAGTTGGAGGATGGTGTTGAGCCGTGAGCTCTATAGGTGCCAAAGGGGATGTTTGTTGAATTTTTGGTTAAGTGTTTATGTATATGTGTTAACTCTTTCTAGTCATGCATGTATATAAGATATAGATAACAAAAAAGTGCAATAGTTAGTCAAGGAACATAGTATGGTCATAGGGATGGTCTTTGTTATGGTCATTAGTCAAAGTAAGCTAGGTATGGTGTGGCATTTAAAGAAGTATGCTGAATAATGGGCTGGAAAATGGCTATTCTCAAAAAAATTGCATACAAACTCTTTGACTTGTTTACATGGTCAACCAAAAGAACAGCAACAAGGTTGGTTGCTGATCTAGAAATAACCACAACAAGCACACAACTAGTGTGCTTAAGCTGCCAAAGCAGCTTGAGTGGTTTAACTTGAATTTGCTTATTCAAATTTTTTGACAGAAACCAAAAGACATTTAAAAACTTATTTTAAAACTAAATTTGGTAATTAAAGTCTTTAATAAAGCTTGCACACTCAGCCAAAGTTGGCTGAGTGAGCTTGACCCATGCACAACTCATGGTGACCCATTTTGGGTCTAAACCAAACACCCCCTTATTTATAAAAAAGAGCCTTTTTAACTGATTTTTGGTGAAATGAGGCCAGGAAAAATGATTACAAGTGAACTCTTAATCACTTTTAACACATGTTTAAGCAAGTTAAACTGAATTTAAACAACTTAAATGATAGTTTGAATTTTGACAAATGCAATATCACAAAAGCTCTTAACTTTGATTAAAACTGAAAGTAATACAATGAAATCTTTAAAAAGAACTGAGTACAATAATATTTAAAGCAAACTTTAAGCAGAATTTAAACTAAGAAAGGTAAAAAACAAGATGATGGTTTTCGGCTTGGTCTTGGCTCTTTTATACTAGTCCACAGCCTTGTAGCTCATGGGCTGTGTTTCTTGTGAGTGTACAATGCCTCCCAATCAATCCTAACCCTTGGTTTACCCTGTACACCATCTCACCATTGATGTGGACTTCGGGTTGAGTGATTTTCGAACTGGAAAGGGTTATAGGGGCACTAGGTTTGTGGGAAAGGGTGAGAGTGAGCTGTGGAGTACTTGGGAGGTGGTTTGGGTAGAAAAACCGTGGGAAAGGGGGTGGTATGGGTTTTGGCGGGTACGGGGTGTACAGGACAAGTGGTTACAGGTTTAAACGTAAAGGTTGGGGAAGAGGCACAATTAGTCCTCCATCTCTTTCTCTCTTTCAATTTCTATTTGGCCCGTTTTTTAGTTATAAATGGGGTTTGGATATTAACAGAATTGGTCCTTGTGGTTTATAACAAAAGAAGGTTTTGGTTATGGCAGTTTTGGTCCCTGCTGTTTTATAACTAAAAGAGATAAGAAAGGTTTGAAAAATTGCAAAACTGCCCCTTGCTGTTTATTACTAAAAGAGAAAAAGGGACTTTCAAACTTGGCATTTTTGGCCCCTTTTCTTTATTTTTTTCATTTTTAATTATAAAACAAGTTTTTAAAATTTACATTTTTGGTCCTTGAGTTTTATAAAAAAGATGTTTTGGGCTATTGGGCTTGTATTGGGCCCACTGGGTTTGGGTTTGGGCCCAATAAGGTGTGTGAGCTTGTATTGGGCCCACTGAGGGTTAGGCTTATGTTATTGGGCTTTTTCAAGCCCAATAAGGTTATGAAGTGGGTTTTGTGTGTACAATGGCTGAGATTGGCTGTAACTGGGCTAGGATTGGGCCTTCAAAGTCTTCACAGTCTTCATAATTATACTATTGGGCTTTCCCGGCCCATCAGATGGGTAAAGATTGCATCCAACAGTATTCTTCAGTTCCGGCTCCGGTTTGACTGCTGATTCTTTAGTATTGACTCTGACTTTGACATTTTTGGACTTTGGCCTTGATTTTGCACAGTCTTTTCCATTCCATGCTCAGTTTTGTCATTTTGGCTTGGTTTTCTGTCTTTTTGATGATATCCACTTCCTGCACAATACAAATGCAAAACAAACATATATTTGGCAGTTTTTGTCTGTTTTTGGTCATTTAAGCTCGTTTTTTAGAGGTAAAAGATATGTGTAATTAAGCACTTATCACCTACCAATTTTTCATGTTATGTAAATAAAGGATAAACGAGTCAAACTGTTTTCATTTCTACTCAACATCAAAGATAAATTTATATAATATCCTCTTGAAAATGTCAAAGTTCAAATTTAAAATACCAAAGTAAAAGTAAAACACAAAAAGTCAAGTTTCAATCGTCACATTCACG
>BQNB010049944.1:12816-41772 GCA_026074375.1 Tanacetum coccineum
GTTTATAGTTTTATTAGTAATTATAATGTAATAAAGTCTATCTTGGTCAAAGTTAAGTAAAATGACCAAGGTTTGACTAAAGGTAGGAAAATAGAATAGGATTAGCAATAAGTATAAATACCCATCTAGGAGCTAACCGTTTTAATTTTCGATCAAGAAGCTTTCATATCAAAGAATTTGTAGGTTTTGTAGAACGCTAAGTGTTAGATTTACGATTTGATGAGTTTTTGATCTTAACACGTTGAAATATAACTTTCGTAACCATCAATTTGTAGGTTTAATAACTAGTTTACAAAAAATACTTGCTTAGAATTGAATTTGATAGAAAAAAATATTGATTTGATAGCTTTCGTAATTCAGAAACTAGTTTTGGTAACTATTTTTACGAGAGAAATAGCTTTCGTAAGACAGTTTTTAAGCATTCGTATCATAGTTGAGCTTTCGATAACTGTCATACGTAAGTGTTTCTTAGCTTTCGTAAACCTGTATAGCTTTCGTAAAACAATTAATAGCTTTCGTAACACAAAACTTAGTCAATTTATAAAGATAACATTGATATTATCATCTTAAACTTCTTTAAAATCAAATTGTTAGGTTTCTTATTAGTTTTGTAGCTAAGAATTTACGAAAGTAGAAGGTTTCTTGGAATTTACGAAAGTAAGGGAAAATTTAGAATTTACAAAAGGTGGTTTCATATATTGGAGCTTTCAGTAACTGTTTGGTTTCGTAAACTGTAGAGCTTTCGTATATATGAGGCTTCGTAAACTAGAGGTTTTGTATCAAGAGATTGGTTTTGGTTTCGTATTTAAGCTTGCATAACACGGGTTTCATATGAGAGGTTTCGTATCACAATTTCATAACTGAAGGTTTCGTAACTGAAGGTTTTGTAACTGAAGGTTTCATACTTTAGAGGTTTCTTATTTCCAAGGTTTCGGAGCAGAGGTTTCGTATTACAGTGATTGAAACAGTTTCATACCATTGAGGTTTCGTAAGACTTAGTTTCATAAACAGAGGTTTCGTAACACAACTTTCCTAATTGAAGGTTTCGTAACTCAGTTTTCATATTGGAAGGTTTCATAACACTGTTTCAGAGGTTTCGTAATTCAAACATTGGGTTTCGTAACACTGTTTCAGAGGTTTCGTAATTCAGACATTGGGTTTCGTAACACTGTTTCAAAGGTTTTGTAAATTAGACATTGGGTTTCGTAACACTGTTTTAGAGGTTTCGTAACACAATTGTTGGGTTTCGTAACACTGTTTAATAGGTTTCGTATCTTATTTTTTGGGTTTCGTAACACAGTTTCAGAGGTTTCATATCTTCTAATCTTTGAAAATTAAGCTTTCGTATAAAAACTTCTTGTTACTTAAACTTTGGAAAACAAATCGGGGTTTCGTATCTTCAAGGTTACATCATTCAAAGTGTTGTAATACAAAACAAAGTTGTTCCTGCTTGGTGATTTCATGATTACAAGACTTTATCTCTAAAAAATGATCCGAGTTTACATTGTAATCATTTGAAACAACAAGTCTGCTTCATATCAACAAACTCTAACTGGCTCGGGAGCTAATGATAGACCTCCAATGCTTGAAAAAGAGAATTATATTCCATGAGAGAGTAGGTTCATAAGGTTTCTGGATAATAAGCTTGAAAACAGGGAGCGGATGTGGCGTTCAATTCAGAAAGGACCTTATAAGAGGCCAATGATTCCTGTCCAGATGATACTCGAGTGCAGATACTTGAACCACTGTCCAAAATGTCTGAGTCAAACAAGAAGCAATACATTACTGATGTGAGATTCATGAATTATCTTCTTCAAGCAATACCTAATGACATATACAGTTCAGTGGACGCTTGTAAAAATGCTAAGGAAATGTGTGAATGAATTAAAAGGTTGATGTATGGTTCTGATGTTACTAATCACATAAGACACTCACGACTCATGGACGAGTTTGACAAATTTGCAGCAAAGGAAGGAGAATCGCTAGAATCTGTGTATAAAAGATTGACAACTCTTGTGAATATTATGGACCGTAACAATGTTCGTCCTATTCAAGTGTCAATCAACACCAAGTTCCTCAACTGCTTGCAACCCGAGTGGAGCAAATATGTTACTATGGTTCGTCATAACTAAACATGAGATACAGTTTCATATGGTCAGTTGTATGATTCCTTAGTACAATTCGAACAACATGTTCAAGCATCCAAAGCAAAGAGAGCTGCCAGAAATCATGATCCATTAGCCCTAATCGCTCATTTAAATGTTTCTTCATCACAGTCTCATGCAAGTACTTCTTACTCACATGCACCACAACCATGCTATGTCACACATCCTTCATTAGTTGTTGATTATGAAGAAGATTATCAAGGGGAGTTACAAGGGGATTCTCAAGAAGACAAGCATACAACTGCAATGATGTTATTAGCTCGAGCAGTCACCCAAAAGTTCTCCACACCTACCAATAATCATCTTCGTACTACTTCAAACACAAGAAATCAAGCCGTTATTCAGGATGGTAGAGTTGACATACAAACTAAGAATGCTGGATATGGTGGAAATGGTAATAGGAATGAAAGAAGATAAAAGATGAATCAAGCATTTAATGCAGGCAATGGGAATGATGAAAGCAATCAGATTGTTCAGCATGTTTCACGAACTAAGTCAATTCCGAGAAAGGCAAATGTTCAGTGTTATAACTGCAATGAAAATGGCCAATATGCCCGTGATTGTCCAAAACCAAGAGTTCGTGATGCAAAGTATTTCAGAGAACAAATGTTGTTAGCCATGAAAGATGAAGCCGGAAGCAGCCTCAATGATGAAGAGAATGATTTCATGCTCGATAATTATTTTTGAGATGAAACATTGGAAGAGCTAATAGCTACAGTAATCATGGTGGTATGAATTCAACAAGTTGATGACAATGGTGTGAAAAATCCAAACTATGATGAAAAGGCTGTTAGTGAGGTAAATGCCTCACACAAAATGATACCTAAAGGGGTTCATGAACACAAGAATCATGGGAAACATAAAACTGTTTTTAACACATCTGATGATGATCAAACTGATTCTAATATCATATTTGATGATCTTTATGTGGAAAATAATGGTGGATCAGATGAACATGATTCAACTGCTCATGATCAATATCATGATGTTAAAATTCTGGCATACAATGCTCTAAGAGAAGCTTAAAATCAAAAACGATTAAATAACGAGCTTAAAAAGCACAAATAGTTGCTACAAAAGGAGCTTGAGACGTGTAAGGAACGGGTCAAAACATTTGAGTCAAAAACAATTCAGTGTTCAAAATATAAAGAAACATGTGATGAGTTGGAGCATGAAATATGTGTTGATAAAGACACCATTGAGAGAATTTTGAAAGAAAAAGATAAAATTGAAAGAAATGTTTTCAAAATCGAAAATTAAAAGATAATAACTCAACATGAAACTCAGTTAGCTAAAAAGGCTTTCAAAGAACGAGAAAATAGATATCGTGAAGATATTGTTGATCTTGAAGAGAAAAATCCCTCTTGTCTCTCTCATGGTGTGGGCGAAATTCTGTTTCAATAAAAAACCCTAATCGATCATCAAAATACTACCATCTTTGAATCTATCTTGCTAGGGCCCTAATCTGGTTGATGATCCTTGTGATTATCCTTGATTGAAGTTTCTTACAAGTGGACGATTCATTGATCTATAGGTTTTGTTGTTGCTTTTTAGGGTTTCATCATACAGTTTTCGTTTACATTAAATACGACGCTCTTTATCCTTTAATTATTTGTGTCGGTTTATATTCCCTACGTAGGGTTTGTTAATATCGATTTTCTTAGGGTTCTGTTGTTTTGTCCTCTTCTGTCGGCGTATGCTTCATTGATAAATCTGTATAAAATGATTGGTGGTTAGGGTTGCGGTTCATTTATTGCTATATCTAGGGTTTCTTTTGTGCCTTAATCTTTGTTTTTTTCTGGTTTTTCTGTGTGTGGGTTTTTGAGAGTTATGGAGTCTGATTCGGATGCCGATACGTTAATGGGCAAAATCAAAAACATTGATGGTAAGATCGTTAGAGATGGGAAATTAAGCACGGTGATGCGTAATGTTTAAATTGACAAACCTGGAACATTTGTTACGTCTTTAAATGGCACAACATGTGAAAAATTTAAGGATGGGAATCTTGATAAGGCCAATAATAGTAACCCTAATGTGGTCACAAGTCATGGTGAGGGTGAAAAGGGTGTTAAACAATCTTTTGCTGAGATGTTTAAGGAACCTAATGCTACTAAAGCTGTTCGTTTAACTAAAATGACTAGTGCAACTGTGACTGGTGCTAACGTTGTTATTCCTATGGTTGCGGTTGAAGAGGTTAACAAACGCTTCGAAAATACCCTTTATGGCTACTTCATTGGTCAGTGGCTTGCTTTCCCTTTGGTCAAAAGCTATGTGAAGAATGTGTGGGCTAAGTTTGGGCTGGAACGCCTGATGCTCACTGATGGATTCTTCTTTTTTCAATTTGCTAAGCGAGAAGGAATGGAACGTGTCCTTGAGAATGGGCCCTGGTTGATTCGGTTAGTTCCTATTTTCCTTAACATATGGACTCCTAACATTGTGCTAAAAAAAGGATACAATTACTGCTGCTCCTATATGGGTGAAATTGTACCATGTTCCTATTGTGGCATACTCTGAGGTTGGGCTTAGCCTAATTACCTCGCAGCTAGGTAGGCCTATAATGCTTGATTTATACACTAGTACAATGTGCCAAAAACATAGGGACGGAATACATATGCTCGTGCTCTTGTGGAGGTTTCTTCCTTAACAGCTCTTAAGGAGTCTCTTGTAGTTGCTATTCCCCTTCCGAATAATGAGGGACATACGTTAGAAACTGTTGATATTGAATACAAATGGCAACCCCCTCAATGTGAAACTTGCAAAATTTTTGATCATTGGGGTGAAGATTGCCCTAAAAGGGTTAAGGCTGTGGATACTACTCCTACTGAAACTGATGATGGCTTTATTCAAGTTAAGCGATAGCATGGGAAAGGGAAGCAAGATGGGAAGGCAAGACCAGTAGTGGGAATCCATTTTACTAAACCAAAGGCTAAAGTTTATCGTGAGGTAAAAAAATCCACTACTAGTAATAATGGGGAAGCATCTACTTCCAAGAATGATATGCCAGTAATTAAAAAATAGCCCACTATGCTTCCAAAAGATAATCTTGTGTCGACTCGAAACTCTTTTGAATCGTTAATGGAAAGAGATAAGGGGCTGGAAGATGCAGTACCTCCTTCTAGTGCAACTCAAATGAACAATGAGGTGCTTAAGGCCTTGGAGGATGATGAAGAGGAGGTTGAAGAAGTTTTCATTGAAAAGAATCCTTACACGCAAAAGAACAAAGGGGCAAGCACTCCTTCTGATTTGGTTAAAAAGGTTTAACACCGCTTCATGGAATATTAGGGGAATGAACCAAGCCCCTAAACAAAAGGAGGTTCGCCAAGTAATTTTTGAAAATAATTTATGTTTATGTGCTATTTTGTAATCTTATGTGGCTAGCTCAAATTTACAGGTTCTATGTTCTAAAGTTTTTAAACAGTGGCAATGGACATCTAATGGGCTAATGTGCTCAAAAGGTTCTCGTATCATTCTTGGTTGGAACCTGGATATTGTTAATGTTGTTGTTGTTTCGTTTGATGCTCAAGTCATGCATGTTTGTGTATACTTTAAAGCTGACAAGAAGGAGCTGTTTTATTCCTTTGTTTATGCACATAACAGGTATATCCAAAGACGAGATCTATGGCGAAACCTTTGTATCCAGAAAAATTATGTCTGTAGCAGACCCTGGTGTATTTTGGGAGACTTCAATGTCTCTCTCTCTGCTGATGATAAGTCTATTGGCTCGTCTATTGTATATACTGGTATGCGAGACTTCCAAGAGTGTGTGGAGGCTATAGAGGTGACGGATGTTAACAGTTCTGGGCTTAGGTTTACGTGGAATCAAAAGCCTAAGGGTGAGGATGGTATTCTAAAGAAGATTGATAGTATAATGGCAAACCTTGATTTGTATGAGTCATTTGTGGGTGCTAGTGCATGTTTTCAGCCATATCGTGTCTCAGATCACCCCTCAGCTATTTTGAGGATTCCAATGAGTTCTAATCAGAAATCGCGGCACTTTAAATTCTTTAATATATTGGTTGATAATCCCAAGTTTAAAGATGTGGTGGCTAATGGCTGGAATGTTTCGGTGAGTGGTTTTTGGATGTTTAGAATTGTTAAACGATTGAAAATGCTCAAGAAGCCTCTCTGGAAGCTGCTATTTGATCAAGGGAATATCCATGACAATGTTAAAAAGCTCCGTCATGAGCTGGACACGGTTCAAATCGCTCTTGATTTAGAACCTAATAACAGTGAACTTCGTGAAGATGAAGCAGCTTCAAGCTTTTAATGACGCTAGTCTATTGGAAGAAAGGTTTCTGATCCAAAATGCCAAAGTGGAATCGTTAAAACTCGGTGATGCTAATACCGCTTATTTCCACAATGTGGTAAAGAGCCAAGCGACTAAAAACCGTATTGATGCGGTTACTGATAATAATGGTGTCAATGTGGAGGGAGAGCAGGTCTCTATGGCTTTTATTGATCACTATTTGGGTTTTCTTGGCCAAAAGGGAAATACGTCTAACTTTAACTCTGAAGACCTGTTGTGTAAACAACTTACTATGGATGTTGCTACTCATATGGTACGTGATATTTCTAATCAGGAGATTCATAATGCGATGTTTGCTATAGGAGACATTAAAGCTTCGGGTCTGGATGGTTATACGGCTGCATTTTTTAAAGGAGCTTGGGATATTATTGTTGTTGATGTGATTAAGGCAATTAAGGAATTCTTCATTAATGGAGTTCTTCTTAAAGAACTTAATCATACAACTCTTGCTTTAATCCCGAAGGTCCCCACTCCTTTAAAAAATAACTATTATCGTCCTATTTCTTGTTGCAATGTGTTATATAAATGTATAAGTAGGATTATTTCTAATCGGATGAAAGATAGTCTTAAGGACTTGGTGAGTTTGAATCAATCGGCGTTTGTGCCCGGGAGACGTATTTCGAATAATATTCTATTGACACAAGAACTCATGCATAAGTATCATCTTGATAGAGGTATGTCGAGGTGTGCTTTTAAGGTTGATATTCAAAAAGCGTATGATACAGTTGATTGGGAATTTCTTAGGAGGGGTTCGGTTGGTTTTGGGTTTCATCCTAAGATGATCGATTGGATTATGGAGTGCGTTACATCAACTTCATTCTCTTTGTGTATAAATGGTACTCTTCATGGGTTTTTTTAAGGGTAAAAGAGGTTTGCGACAAGGTGACCCGATGTCTCCTTATCTTTTCATGTTAGTGATGGAAGTTCAAACCCTTATGTTACATATAAGAGCTAGTGTGTCGGGGGTTGTTCACATATCATCGGTATTGCTCCAATCTTAATCTTATGAATCTTTGCTTTGCTAATGATCTTTTTCTCTTTGCACATGGTGATGTTGATTCAGCGAGGGTTATAATGGACTCATTAGAGGAGTTTAGAGATGCTTCGGGGCTGATCCCTAGTCTTCCCAAGAGCACGACCTATTTTTGTAATGTTCCTCATTCTACTAAACTTAATATCCTTAACATCCTTCCTTTTGAAGAGGGTAAGCTCCCTGTTAAGTATTTGGGTGTTCTGTTGGTTCCTTCTCGCCTTATTTATTGGGATTGCAAGGAATTAATGGAAAAAGTAAAGAATAGAATTAATGATTCGAAGAAAGTCCCTCTCCTTTTTGCCGGGAGAGTGCAACTTATTCTCGGTTTTGGCATCGATGCATGTGTTTTGGGCCTCGGTTTTTATATTGCTTACAGGTTTAATGCTTGATTTAGAGCAATTGATGCAGGGTTTTCTTTGGAGCCAATGTGAGTTAAAGAAGGGTCGGGGTAAGGTTGCTTGGGACGTTGTGTGTCTTCCCAAGTTTGAGGGTGGTCTTGGGATTCGAAGGTTGGAGATTTTTAATAGAGCTCTTATTTCTTCTCATGTTTGGAGCCTGCTTTCGCATAAGGAGTCTTTATGGGTGAAGTGGATTCACTCCTATAAACTTAATGGGCGTTCTTTTTAGGATATTCCATGTAGAGGTCACATGTCTTGGGGATGGCGAAAAATCCTTCAGATTCGCTCTCATGTTCGTCCTTTTATTCAGATGAGGGTCGGTGATGGATCTAGTACGTCGGCTTGGTTTGATAATTGGAATCCGCATAGCCCTCTAGCTAATCTTATCTCAAGTCGTGATATTCATGGAGCAGGTTTCAACCTTTCATCTAAAGTAAATGACCTTATTGTTAATAACTCTTGGATTTGGCCGATTGATTGGTTGGTAAAATATCCTGTTTTGAATTTTATTGTTGTCCCGCCCCTTTCTACTTCGTGTGACAGAATGGTGTGGGTGGACTTATCAAATACTGATGTGGGATTTTCGGTTTCTAATGTATGGGAATGTATTCGTCCGAGATCAGATTCGGTAGGATGTAAGGTGGTTTGGTTTTCGCATCAAATTCCTAGACATGCTACTCATATATGGTTGGTTATTAACCGAAAACTTGAGACCCAAGATAAATTGCGGCAATGGGATGTTAGTAGTGATACTAACTTAAACATGCTTCAATGCCCATTATGCGGTACTCAACCAGATACACATGACCACTTGTTCTTTGATTGTATCTTTTCGTCTCGGGTATGGGAGCAATTGAAGCATTTTACGGGGTTTCCAAGTATCCCTTCTGATTTGAACGCTATTATAGACTTCATTTCCCCGTTGGCTAAAATGAGGTCTGTTAGAAGTGTTAACGATCATATATTCAGGTTATTGATGTTATTAAATCTACCATTCGTTTAAGGCTGATCACATGTAGATTTAAGAAGACTTCAAATGTTCAGAAGATGTTTCATCTTTGGGAGCTGCCCTCATCTCGTCTTAATGAATAATTCTGTTTTGAAAGGCTTGGAAATTCATATTGGTGTTGGTCCAAAGAGGTTTGTTTTTGAGGATCTATGTAAGCTCAAGTTGTATTTCCCTACTGGAGTTCTTGTTTGTGTATTTTATTGGTTAGTATTACTTGGGGCATGTCCCAAGTAATGAGGTTAGTAGGTTTGTTCAAGCGTTTAGCTTGAGGTTAATGTGATACCTTAACCACATTCCATTGTACTTAATTGATTTTTTGGAGTAATATAATTTACCGGGGATTTTCTCCTTTACCCAAAAAAAAACTGAGTTCTCATGATCGAATTGCTTATAAAATGGGTTCGTCAATTCAAATCATCCACATGCTTGGAAAGACACCAAATAAAGTTTATGATCCTTTTCTCAAAGCTGGGTTGGGTTATAAAAATCCCGAACGTCTCAAGAAAGCCATTGCAGCACAACCAAAAATGTATCATGGTGAAATGCTTTATAGTACTAAATTAAATATTGATTCACCTGATTCTGAGGAAACTCTAGAGGACGCGGAAGAAAGTCGATTAAAAATGAGAAACAAAATGGTTCAACTGGATTATAGAAAATTAAATGCTCTTTATGAAACATTTGTTCCTCAAAACGAACCTTCTGTTGAACAAACATATTTTCAATTCCTTCTACTTCTAATGAATGTTCTGAGTCAAATAAAGTTATGTCGGATTTACAAATTCCAAAAATGCCAAAAGAGAGCAAATTGTTAAAAATGTTTGAAAAAATGGCTTTAGCAATTAATGACTAACGGGATCGAATTGATGTCACTCTTTTAGAAGATATAATAAGGATATGGATGTCTGACAGTCAAAATTCTTTAAGAGAGTTTTATAAACTTATGTAATCCCGATGTCAGTCTCTTTGTCAAAGACCTTGAAAGAACTTCAACATGAACTCATTGAAGAAGTACAAGAAATGTTAAATATTTTTGAATCAATGGAACAAAAGTTGAGGAAAAATCTCCAAAAGAAATTATTTTTCAAAACAAAATCGATCAAATTTTAAAAGTATACACGACAAGAGAAATTCGAGAATGTGTGTTGATTTCTGTTACAGAACAGAAAAATGAGTTGTTAGAAAATGAAATTGAGAAAATTTCAAGTGACTCCAAAGATATCCAAGCTAATTTACTCAAAAGAATCAAAATTGTCAAAAATGATTTTAAGCGATCCCAAGCTCAAAGTATTGATTTTGAACTTGAACCCCAACATCAAAAGGAGAAAATGGCTTGTGATATCTCTTGGAAGTCAAGGTTGTCAAGGTTGTCAAAGTTGAGTGATGAGAACATGTTGTTAAAAACTCAAGTTGATTATGTTGTTCAAGAAAGAGAAAATATCAAACTTGAATTTCAAAAGCTTTTTAATTCAACAAAAGCAACACGAGCTCAACATCAACAAGAGGTTAATGAGTTAATTGAAAGTATCCGTCAAAAGACGTATGCTTATGGTGATGTGCGTTCTAAGAATCAAGATCTTTTGATGGTAATTTCGAGCTCAAGGAAAAACTCAAAACCTTTGAAAAAGGGAAGGGTGTGAACACTAAGTTTGACAAATCTGTGACCTCAGGAAAAATTCTATGTGTAACACCATTGCCTAACAACATACCAGTTCAGGCTATGAAAGTTTCAAATCCATAGGACAAAACAAAAATAGTTCAAAACCAGTCACTTCACATTCCACACCTAAAACGAGTAAAAATAGAAAAAGAATGCGAATGTTATTGCAAGAGGAATGTATAATCTTTCAACACAAGCGTCACACGCGCAAGTTTCTAAAACTAACATGAATGTTTCTAATTCCACAGGCGTGGAGAGTTCTAATAGTGTTAGAAGACCACAATCTAAGGACACTAAATCAAAGAATAGAGTCTTGAAGAACACTAATGTTAAGAGATCATCTGCACATGTTCGAAAGGTGTCAAGTAGTGTTAGTATAGATTCTAATAAGCATGACATAATGAATTTGACTGTTTGTCAATCAAACGCAAGTGTATTAAACACCAAGAATATAAATGCTGTTAAAGACGGTTCGAATATTGTTTGTGTTTCTTGTGGTAAAAATGTGTTTATGCTTTCTCATGCAAAATGTGTTGCTCGTTATGCTTTGTCTAGAGATTCTGGGGTAAAAAGAGCCTTATTCACTACCCCCGTAGCAGCAAAATCTAGGAATTTTTTGTAGTTGCGAAATCTAGATTTAGCGTTGCTAAAACCCCAACAGCAACATATAAGGTCTTTAGTGCGTTATCATTATCCCCTAATTCTAGTCAAAGTAGGACACTTAGCAATTACATGAAAAACAAAATTGCAACAAGCAGAAAGTGACAGAAATGGTTTGAATATCAACCATGTTTTAATTGGACACCCAAAAACAAAACTGCACAGTCAACACCTAGTGTATCAAAGAGCAGTATTAGTGTTCGAACAAAATCTAAAACACCGGTAACCACTCAAAAATAGGTTGCCAAACTGTCCACTCTTCCATCTGCATTTGTTTCATGTAATGCAGGTGATCCAGCTTGTCTTGTGGATTGTTGATAGGTGGTGCTCGAAGCATATGACTTGCAATATGAAATTGCTAAGAAGTTTCGTTGAGAAATTCATAGGAAGAGTCCGCTTCGGGAATGATCACTTCGCAGCAATCACTAGATATGGAGATTATGTTCAAGCAATCTCACGATATGTCACATATACTATGTTGAAGGCCTAGGACACAGCTTGTTTTCGGTTGGACAATTTTGTGATGGAGATTTAGAAGTAGCCTTTTGTTCAAACACTTGTGATGTTTGGAATTTGGAGGGTGATGATTTGTTTACCGGTTCTCGTGAATCCAATCTCTATACCATCTCCATTTCTGAGTTGACGGCTTCTTCTCCAGTATGCTTAATATCCAAAGCCACATCAACAAAATCCTGGTTATGGCACCGACGGCTTTCTCATTTGAATTTTGGTACCATTAATCAACTCATGTCAAAAGATCTAGTTGATGGGCTTCTAAAATTTAAGTATGATAAAGATCACTTACGTTCAGCATGTGAGCAAGGAAAAAGCAAGAAAGATTCATTTCCATCTAAATTGGTTCCTAGCATAGAATCCAAACTCGAATTACTTCATATGGATTTGTGTGGGCCAACGAGGGTAGAAAGCATCAATGGCAAGAAATATATTCTAGTGATCGTCGATGATTATTCTTGATACACCTGGGTATACTTTTTCGTACCAAAGATGAGGCTCCAGATATGATCATCAATTTCATTAATCAAGTTCAACGGAATCTAAAGGCTCAAATTATGAAGATTCGAACTGATAATGGAACAAAGTTTAAGAATGAGAAATTGCTGTCGTTTTATGCAAAGCTAGGCATTGTTCATCATACTTCAATAACTCAAACGTCTCAACAAAATGGTGTTGTTGAACGTAGAAATCGTACACTTATTGAGGCTGCGCGCACAATGCTTATTTTTTCAAAAACTCTAGAATTTCTTTTGGCTGAAGCTATTGCTACTACTTGCTTTACTCAGAATCGCTCTATTGTACAAACTCGGTACAACAATACTCTTTATGAGTTGATTCGAGGGAGAAAACCCAATGTTCAATACTTTCATGTGTTTGGATCTCTTTGCTATCCAACAAATGATCGTGATGATCTTAGGAAAATGAAACCGAAGGCAGACATTGGTATCTTTATTGGTTATTCTGAGTCATCAAGAGGTTTTCGTATATACAACCGCCGAACTAAAAATATAATGGAAACGATCCATGTCAAATTTGATGAACTCACAGCTACGGCTTCTGAATGCAACAATTCAGGACCCGATCTAAACTACTCGAATTTTCAAGATTCATCAGACGAAATGAATGAAATACCGTCACATCAAGACTTGGATAACTTGTTTGGTCCTCTGTATGAAAAATATTATGCCCTGAGTACTTTCGAAGTGTCAAATAATTCCGTTGCAAATACTCTTGATGATGAAGAGACTCCATCACCGTCTGCAATCATTGTTGAAGACAGTGATGCTCTACAAATAGTAACTTCTTCAAAAGAAGCCAATCACACAAGAATCATTAACTCCAGTCTTAGAAACTCATTCTGATGAACAAATTCAAGAAGACGTTGTAGAACTTGATGGGAATACTATTATGCATTCTTTTGAAAATCCTGAGTTTGGAGAAGCTGAGTCATCTTCAAACGATCAGGACCCGTCAAACATGTACGAGTTCCATCAACAACATCGCTACACTGATAAATGGACTAAGAATCATCTAATTGAACAAGTGATAGGTAACCCTTCAAAGCCAGTTCAAACAAGAAATAGACTTCTAACTGATGCAAAGTTGCGTATGTACGCACTCACAGTGAGTCTTACTGAACCCAAAAACATCAAGGAAGCTATGCTTGATCATAGCTGGATTGAATCTATGCAAGATGAACTAAATCAGTTCAAACGATTAGATGTGTGGGAACTTATTCCATTACCTGAAGGCAGACTTGCAATCAAGGTAAAATGGCTTTGAAAAAACAAGACAGATGCTGAAAACATGGTTATTCAGAACAAATCACATCTCGTTGCAAAGGGTTATAGTCAACAAGAAGGAATAGACTTTGAGGAGTCGTTTGCTCCAGTAGCAAGACTAGAAGTTGTTCGCATGTTCGTAGCTTACGCGGCTCACAAGAACTTTACATTCTACCAGATGGATGTGAAGACTACATTCCCGAACGGTCCATTGAAAGAAGAAGTTTTTGTAAGTCAGCCTGATGGATTTGTAGATCCAGACTTTCCTAATTATGTTTATCGTCTCAAGAAAGCTCTATATGGTCTCAAACAAGCTTCTCGAGCATGGTATGACAAGCTTTCTTCCTTCTTGATTGAACACCATTTAACAAAAGGTATTGTTGATCCAACACTGTTTACACGAAGACACGAGGAGGACATTTTATTAGTTCAAATATATCTTGATGACATTATTTTTGGTTCCACAAATATAGTTTTCTCAAACCGATTTGCAAAACGTTTTTTTAGGTAAAAGGGCATTCATACCCCGGTAAAATATATTACACCAAAAAATCTGTTCAGTATAATGGAATGTGGCTGAGATACCACATTAACCTCAAGCTACTGCTTGAACCAACGTTATTACTACTTGGGACATGCCCCAAGCATAACTAGAATATAAAATACTCTAACAATAGATCCTATCGGGAAGTACCACTTCAAAAGACATAAAGCAACAAAACCAACTCTCTGCATCTCAGAAATTAAGTACGAGAAGCTCTAATGAAAGATAACTTTGAAATGTCAATGATGGTGAGATGAAGTTCTTTCAAGGACTTCAGATTCATCAATCCCCTCGCGGAATCTTCATAAACAAATCACAATACACTATGGAGCTTCTTAGAAAACACATGATGGAAAAATGTGACACTGTTACGGCACCAATGGCTACTGCCAAAATCGATGCAGATTTACAGGGTACTCCAACTAATCAAACTAAATACCATAGTATAATTGGAGGACTCATGTATCTCACTACAAGTTGACTAGATATTGCATTTGCAACATTTATATGTGCATGTCATCAAGCACGCCCAACTGAGAAACACCTCAAAGACGTAAAAATGATCTTTCAGTACCGCCGACAATCCATTAACAAGGGATTGTGGTACTCGAAGGATTCTGGATTTGAGCTAATTGCGTATTCAGATGCAGATATTGCAGGGTGCCTTGATGATTATAAAAGGACATCTGGATGACTTCGGTTTCTGGGAGACAAGCTAGTCAGCTGGTCGTCAAAAAAGCATGATTGTACAGCTATGTCAACTGAGGAGCTAAGTATGTATCTTTTTCAGCATGCTGCGCACAAGTCATTTGGATGAGAACGCAACTGCTTGATTATGGATATCGATACAACAAGATTCCGATGTACTGTGACTCAAAAAGTGCAATTACCATTTCATGCAATCCGGTACAACATTCACGTACAAAACACATTAACATCCGTTATCATTTTATCAAGGAACATGAAAAAGGTATAATTGAACTTTACTTTGTCGGGACGGAATACCAACTTGCTGATCTATTAACTAAAGCCCTTCCAAGAGAAAGGTTTGAGTATTTCGTTCACAGGATTGGTATGAGATGTATGACTCCATCTGAGTTGGAACGTCTCGCAAAGTTATTTTCTTGAATGAAAGATCATATATCAAAAACTATTGTAAATACGTTTCAAAAACAAAATACAAAAGTCAAAAATTTAAAACCATCAAAAATATTTTTTTCTTCTTTTCGTTTTCTAAAAAATGAAAAAGAATAAAATTTTGAAAAATACTAAAACACAAAAATATAATTTAAATGATTCAAACTCATATCTTCTTCGTTTTTATCAGTTTCATGATATTGTTTTCACAAAAAGTGATTCTTTCAATGCTTAAACGTATCATGAACTGAGTAGGAGTAAATCATTCATAAAATGATCTTCAAATGCTAAAATATATGGTTTGTAATCATAATTCATTCACAAAATGAGGATTTCTTAAAAAACATCTTTCATAAATGATCAAAGTTTGAAAAATTCAAGTGTGGAAAAATAGAAAAAAGCAACAATCTATTGAATAAGTTCTTTAATTAGACATTTATTTGAGGGGGAGTTATGAAATTCTTGATTTTCAAAATCTTCTCAAAAGCGTTCAAAACTGCAAAATTAACTATCTCTCAACAAGTTTTTAATTAGATCTTATTGAGGGGGATTTATAAATTTTTCAGTCAATTCATCATTAGAAAATTAAAATTGTGTTATCAAAAGCAAAAATTTTGAACAAAATTTTTATCAAAAGGAAAGAAATTTCAAATGGATATTTGTTCGAGGAGGAGTTATGAAATTTTTTTAGTAAAAAACGGGAACTTAACTGCAAAATAATTCAAAAGGTTTGTTATGAAAATAGGTCTAACTCCAAGGGGGAATTATGAAATTTTTTCATAACAAACTTTTTGAATTATTTTGCAGTTAAGTTCCCGTTTTATAATTAAAAAAAATTCATAATTTTGCAGGTTTGAACACTTTTGAGAAGATTTAGAAAATCAAGAACTCATAACCCCTACTTTACGATTGGCTAGTCTGTAGGACTCACTTGCTAACACTTACTCCACAAAGTTTTGAGCTCACTAAAATACTAATCGACCTTCAAGTTCCCTACGGTCTCCCCACGTCCACTACGCAAGTTAGTCTAATCAATCACACGACCTTTAACATAAGTGATACGGTACACTATTTATGCAATGTTTTGGCCATCAACCAAACATGTCCTCTACTTGTATATGACTAGAAGACCATACTGAACAATCACATTCAAGTATGCACTCCTATAGAAGAGAAGTAGATCGTTCTAAACGTGGCAGTTAGCAAAGCTGCGCCTGAGGACGAGAAGAAGGCTATTTTACTAGAACAAAACTAACGGTAGAGGAACGGGACAGTATGGCTCCACCTAATCAATCTGGAGTATGACCACACAGCATATAGCATATGACAATTCCAATGTAGGACTGTTTTCAAAAACATACAATGTCATCAAAGACTTGCGACCTCTAGTTGCACAGGTAATGAATTAGCACACATGCCACAACTACGGATAACCAAAAAACGATATCATGCAATACATGGAATCCAGACAGCTCTAGAATGATTCTATCAACATCGATGGAGAAGACAACAATCTACTACGTAAATATAGACCAACTTGGACGTCATAATGTACAACATGGAGCTGGTATCTTAGAACGGACAGCTTATGGTAGATGAGGGAGTCCTAACAAGCATGGCTCTTGGATTTTCTGATAGACTACAGGTGAGAGGATACAATAAAGTGGCTACATAGAACATTGCTTCACAAACCACTGCATAGACTTAAGAGCTTTTGACACTCCAAAAACCTCCCAGACTTGATGATTTAGAGAATAGAGCTTAACAAGATCTGAGTTCAGAATTTCCAACATACTACAGCTTCAAAGCAGAGGGATTCAACGTTCATACTCTTTGGGAATGTAATACACTACTCTTAACTTAACTAGAAGACAGGAAATCTGCACAGAGATATATAATTCACTAGTGCAGCAATCAAATTAGGCATTATCTACAAACAATCAGAAATCCTCAATTATAATAATACTGTACAGCAAATCAATCTGATGGCATTTAAGATTATCTCTTTTGCGCGAGATTCAATAAGTCAGTATACCGAAATAGCAGCTTCTTAAGCATACCTTTGATTTCGCATCTTAACTACCTATTTTCCAACTGCATGTATATGAATAGAAGAAAGCAATCATCATTTATAACTTAAATTGCAAATTATACTGATAATGCACCACTCTAATGAAAGGTCTTATTTAACATAAGATAATGAGAGCAGGAGTTAGATGTCGAATTTATACCACTCACGTACTTTACCTCTACGACTTGCATCCACTTTAAATGGCAGTACACACGAAATACGCAAGAACAAAATAGAAAGAGTAAAAAGAGGGAAGTCTATACTATTAGACAAACACGAAGTTAGAGATAGAACAAGAAAGACGACCAAATGAAAAGTAGTAAACTGGAATTGATTATTACTTGTAAGCCAAAGTGAACTATCACACCTATGCACAACATTATGAGTAGTCCTTAATGCACACCCTCTCCATCACTGTCTCGAGATCCGGGTATCTCCAATATAATGGTCCATTAACCTTTTTTACAAAATACCCATAATGAGACAATTCATAAATCTCCTAATGTCGCAGAATTCGGCCAGAAAATCTAGACGGACTCCTCTAAAAGAAAGCCTTCACCTAACCACTCCCCACAAACAAATACAAAACCCAAACAACGCACCCCCAACCTTCTTCCCACCTTCCTTCCCCAGATCATCCCACAAACCCACCCAAATCCCAACCCCTAATCAAAATCAAAACTCCACACTCCACTCAAACCACCTCCCTACGAAAACATCCCCTCACTCCCCATACACCCCCCCCATCCCAACTACCCCCCTAAAAACCTTACTCCCCCCCCACGCAAATGAACAGACCAATTGACCCCCATCCCTCCCCTCAACACACCCTCGTGCCCTCAACCAAAGTCATAAAAAGACACTCAGATTTATCACTAGTATGTTGAAAAATAGTTATATTATAATTCTTAAGAAAAATTTGTGTTATGACCGTAACAAAGACTGCCTAATTTCTTAGTGAATTAAACAAATTAATATGGGCGATCTAGACCCTAACGCATGATTAAATCACGAAACCAATTGAACCAATGATCAAACAATCATCATTAAACTATAAACTCCAGAAAATTTAAAACCCTAATTTATTTTCATGATTAAACCTAATCCATCATGCTTAGATTACAAGAATTAAAATAAAAACTAGAATTAAACAAAGAATTAGAATGAATACCTTAAACCCTCAAAATTTTCTTCTCTTTTTTTTTCTCTCTTCTGATCGGATCGAGCAATAGTGGAGGATGGTTTATGGGATTTAAGTATGTATTATAGGCCATCCAATTAATTATAAATAATATCTACATAAAGTTTGGTTTCATTTTAAAAACTCTTTTTTTCTTTTCTTTCTCCCATAACTCTTTAAATTTTGTTTTTACTATTCATACTATAAAAAAATATTTATATTAATTTATTAATTACTTTAAATTAGTATGCTATTAACTTAAAGTTTTTATAAAAAACTTTAGCTTATTTGTCACATACCTTATTTTTTGCTTAAACGCAATTACTAACTTTTTAAAAATAAATAACTTTCCAAAAATACTTTTCATTTCACAAATTCACTAATCTAAAAATAGAAAGTCTTCCAAAACTCTCCTATTTTAACAAACGCATTTCCTTTCATAAATACACACTATCCCATTTTAATCCATCACCTAAGACATACCACAAATTAAATTAAAACATTCTTACCAAAATACTCATCAATTTCCTTAACACTATAAGTGATGAAATTTCTCCATCAAATACCATTTCTCTTAACTTAACCTCTAAAACCTAAACTTATCTTAAATACTAACAACAAAAATACTATACGTATAAATACTACACAATTAACGCAAAAACCAGCTTCAATCAACCGGAAATCCATTTCCTTGTCCACCATAGTGAACGAAATGAACATCAAAAAATTCAATACAAATCAATCCCAATGATACGATCACTCTCAATGATTGATTATCCAATCTCACATATCCCCATCACAAACACAATATAAACCACGTATAAACACATAATAAACATTGCAACATATACATATAGGTCAACACTACGGAGTGACCAACCTGCTCAAATAATTGTTGTCAATGAACATAATAATCAAAAGACATGCATATTGGTGAAGTAGCGTTTCACAAAATTAAGATATTATTAGACAATATCCCTAACCTTCGAGATAGCCTTAAAACCATTGAAAAGGGGAAGAATGTGAACACCAAGTTTGACAAATCTGAGACCTTAGGAAAACCTCTTTGTGTAACACCGTTAAATACAAACACAACAGTCAAGGCTAAGAAAGTGTCAAACACTAAGGTCAATGCAGATAGGTCAAAACCAGTCATTTCACATTCTACACAAAAAACAAGCAAAGTCAGAAATAGAGTGTGAATGTAATGGCAAGAGGAATGTATAGAATCATAAAAACAAAGACACAAACACCGGTTTCTAAAGCTAACATAAATGTTTCTAATTCCACAGGTGTAGAAAGTTCTAATAGTGTTAGAAAACCAAAGTCTAAGGACACTAAATCGAAGAATAGAGTCTTGAAGAACACTAATGATAAGAGCTCATCTGCACATGTTTGGAAGGTGTCCAAGTAGAGTAATTATAAAATTCTAAAAAGCGGAAACAATGAATCTGAACATAGTGCAATCAAATGAATGTAATAAAAACCAAGACTGTAAATGTTGTTAATGTTGGTTCGAATATTGTTTGTGTTTCTTGTGGTAAAGATGTGTTTATGCTTTCTCATGAAAAATGTGTTGCTCGTTATGCTTTGTCTAGGGATTCTAGGGTAAAAAGAGCCTTATTCACTAGTCTCGTAGCAGCAAAATCTAAGAATCTAGGAGCTACTTTTGTAGTTGCAAAATTAAGATCAAGTGTTGCTAAAATCCCAACAACAATAAATAAGGTCGCTAGTGCGTTATCATTATCCCCTAATTCTTGTCAAAGTAGGACACTTAGTAATTACATGAAAAATAAAATTGCAACAAGCCGAAAGTGGCAGAAATGGTTTGAATATCACCAATATTTTAAGTGGACACCCAAAAGCAAAACTGCACAATCACTACCTAGTGAGTCAAAGAGTAGTACTAGTGTTCGATCTAAATCAAAAACACTGGTTACCACTCAGAAATGGGTAGCCAAACTATCCACTCTTGCATCTGCATTTGTTTCAAGTAATGCAGGTGATCCAGCTCGTCCTTTGGATTGTTCATGGGAACAGTCCACTTCGGGAATGATCATTTCGCTACAATCACTGGATATGGAGATTATGTTCAAGGCAATCTCACGATATGTCATGTATACTACGTTGAGGGCCTTGGACACAATCTATTTTTGGTTGGACAATTTTGTGATGGAGATGGAAGTAGCATTTCGTTCAAACACTTGCTATGTTCGGAATTTAGAGGGAGTTGATTTGCTTACTGGTTCTCGTGATTTAAATCTTTACACTATCTCTATTTATGAGTTGGCGGCTTCTTCTCTGATGTGCTTAATGTCCAAAGCCACATCAACAAAATCATGGTTATGGTACCGAAGGCTTTCTCATTTGAATTTTGGTACCATTAATCAACTCACGTCAAAATATCTAGTTGATGGGCTTCTAAAATTTAAGTATAATAGATCACTTATGTTCAGCTTGTGAGCAAGGAAAAAGCAAGAAAGCTTCCCGCCAAAATTGGTTCCAAGCACAGGATCCCAACTCGAATTACTTCATATGAATTTGTGTGGGCCAATGAGGGTAGAAGGTATCAATGGCAAGAAATACATTCTTATGATCGTCGATGATTATTCTCAGTAGACATGGGTATATTTTCTTCGCACCAAAGATGAGGCTCCAGTTATGATCATCAATTTCATTAATCAAGTTCAACAAAATCTAAAGGCTCAAATTCTAAAGATTTGAACTGATAATGGAACTGAATTCAAAAATTAGAAATTGCGGTCGTTTTATACAAAGCTAGGCATTTTTCATAATACTTTAATTGCTTGAACGCCTTAACAAAATGGTTTTGTTGAACGAAGAAATCATACACTTGTCGAGGCTGCACGAACAATGCTTATTTTTTTAAAAACTCTAGAATTTCTTTAGGCCGAAGCTATTGCTACTGCTTCCTTTCCTCAAAATCGATCTATTATATACACAAGGTACAATAAGACTCCTTATGAGCTGATTCGAGGAAGAAAACTCAATATTCAATACTTTTATGTGTTTGGGTCTTTTTGTCATCCAACAAATGATCCTGATGATCTTAGGAAAATGAAACCGACGGCTGACATTGGTATCTTTATTGGCTATTCTGAGTCATCACAAAGATTTCGTATCTATAATCGCCGAACCAAAAAGATAATGGAAACGATACATGTCAAATTTAATGAACTCATAGCTATGGCTTCTGAATGTAACAATTTAGGTTCCAGTTTTAAATGCTCAAATTTTCAAGATTCATCGAAAGATTCATAATAAGTACCGTAAAAAACATACTTAGATAATTTGTTTGGTCCTCTGTATGAAGATTACTATGCGACATTAACTCCAGGAATTTGACAGATACATCCCGCTGCAAATAATGCTTGATAACGAAGACCTCCTTCATCATCGTCCATTATCGTTAAGAAGAAGAAGCTATCCTAAATTTAGGTAATCCTCGATCATGCTAGAACCAGTTGCCATTGAACTAAACACTCTAGTCTTGAAAGAAAATGTTGATGAATTAGTTCAAGAAGACGTTGCAGAACTTGACAGAAATGTTTTCTATAATCCACCTCAAACTCCTGTATTCGAAGAAGCTGAGTCATCTTCAACATATCAGGATCCGTCAAATATGCACGAGTAAACACATCGCTCTACTGATAAGTGGACTAAGAAACATCCAATTGAACAAGGTTATTGGTTACCTCTCAAACAAATCCAGTAATGACAAGACGTCGACTTCACACTAATTCTGAAGTGCGTATGTATGCATTGACAGTGAGTACTACTGAACCGAAAAACATCAAGGAAGCTATGCTTGATCACAGCTGGATTGAATCCATCCAAGATGAGCTGGAACTAGTTTCAAATGCATTGATGTTTAAAACTTGTCGAATGTCCAATTGACAAGAAACATAAGCGCACATAAAATCGAATAGGAAAAATAAGACCGATGCAGAAAACACGGATATGTCAGCACCTCATTCTTTTTAGGATTACAAATCTCTCAAAGTCCCAGAGGCATCTTCCTAAACCAATCAAAATATGCTTTAAAAATTATTAAAAAATATAGTTTGCTAACTAGTGATTCTGTAGACACACCTATGGTAGAAAAGAATAAACTAGATGAAGATCTACAGGGGACACCAGTTGATGCTACACTTTACCGTGGTATGATTGGTTCCCTCATGTATCTGACATCCAATAGACCTGACCTTATTTATGCAGTCTGCTTATGTGCCCGGTATCAAGTAAAGCCTACCAAAAAGCACTTAAATGCGGTTAAGCGGATCTTTCGATACCTAAAGGGAACCATTAACATGGGTCTCTGGTACTCGAAGGATACTGATATGTCTCTAACAGCATATTCAGACGCAGACCACGCGGGGTGTCAGGACACTAGACGCAGTACATCAGGAAGCGCTTAATTCTTAGGTGATAAACTTGTTAGTTGGTCTTCCAAGAAGTAAAAGAGCACTGCGATTTCGAGTACAGAGGCTGAATATATTGCCTTATCTTGGTGTTGTGCTCAAATCCTATAGATACGATCACAATTAACAGACTACAGGTTTACATTCAATAAGATTTCTCTGTACTACCACAACAAAAGTGCGATTGCTTTATGCTGCAACAACGTTCAACACTCTAGAGCCAAGCACATTGATGTACACTACCATTTTATAAAGGAGCAAGTGGAGAATGGAATAGTGGAACTTTACTTTGTTCGGACGGAATATCAACTGGCTGACATCTTCACCAAACCGTTGCCAAGAGAAAGATTCAACTTCTTGATCGAAAAGCTGGGTATGAGAAGCATGTCTCCAGAAACGCTAAAACGTCTGACAGAGGAGGAAGACGAGTAATGGTGGTAACTCGTGAAATATCATGTGTATTATATGTATATAAGAAAATCAGAAAACCCAAAAAGATTTTTCATTTTATATAAACTTTTCAAAAAGAAAATATAAAAATATAAAATCATAAAAAGAAAATACAAAATTAAAAAAATCAGAAAAATACAAAAATAGGTTTTCATGACATGTTTTCTAGAATCGATAATATTTACGGCCTTAGAAATGCCATTCAATAATGGCACAAAGCTGTAAATAAAGTTCGAATAGAAAATATGTCATATGGCTTGCTATTATTTCAGATAGCAACCCGGTCATCATCTTAAAGGCAAGTATTTCAAAAAGAGAACTTGGCCTCACAACGGGAAATGAATTTTTCTCGGGAATGAATTACTTTATATTCATTCAAAGGCTTGTGTTTACTTTGCAACACAACCCGTGCTTCCTATATCAAATAAGTGTACGTGTCAGTGCATTTATTTATGTAAACGAGAGAAATCTTGTTTTTAATGGTGTTGTTTTTAAAGAATAATTAAATGATATCAGTTTCTCATCTGAAAAGATTTTTTAAAAAGAAGTTTCTATCACTCAAAAAATGTCTATAGCTTTTTAAATAGAAAACAAGACATTATTTGAGGGGGAGAAATAGTAAAATTTCAATATAATCTTTCAAAAAGTCATCGCCGAATGAAATGGAAAAAGGTTTAACAATAACAAATTATCAATTAAAGGGGAGTTAATGTATTTGTAACTCAAATTGGGCTTAAGATGTTATTGGATTTAACTTTTAGGGATTAAAAGGCAAAATAGGAATTAAAACCTTTGGTATAACATTAAGGGGCTAAATGTGTCATTTCTATAACTTACTGACTTTATATTAAGTTTACAAGGAAAATAGAAAGTGACTGAAATTACAAGTACCATTTTTGTCATTATCAAAACATAAACCGGTTATAGTATTATGTCTACACATTTCGCTCTCACACTTATTATAAAAAATTCAAATTCTACCTAAACTCTCTCAAGTCACATTTCGCTCGATTCTCCTCAATTCAAACTTGTTTTTCAGTTCAGATTCATTCCTACTTGTAAGTTATACCTTAAGCATCATCCAGGTAAAACGAATTAGCTTGAAACTCCTTTTATCACTCTTAATCAATTAAAAATGATTTAGGGTTCATAATTTAAAAGTTGAGTTTTTTTGTTAAATTTGTTTAAGCTTATGACACGGTTGATTGGGATTTTTTGAAGACATGTCTTATGGGATTTGGTTTTCATGATCGTATGATTGGTTGGATCATGGAATGTGTTACGACTACTTCGTTTTCCATTTGTATCAATGGTTCTTTACATGGGTATTTCAAAGGTAAAAGGGGTCTTCGTTAGGGTGATCCTCTCTCGCCTTATTTGTTTACTCTTGTTATGGAGATTTTGACTCTCATTATTAGGAGACGGGTTCATGAATCAGATCTCTTTACTTATCATCGGTATTGTTCCAAATTGGATTTGGTTAATCTTTGCTTTGCGGATGATCTTTTTTTGTTTGCTTATGGTGATACTAGCTTGGCTAGTGTTATTATGGCAGATTTGGATGAATTCAAGCTTGCATCGGGCTTAACTCCTAGTCTTCCCAAGAGTACGGCCTACTTTTGTGGGGTTACCAATCATGTCAAGCATGCTATTCTTCAGATTCTCCCATTCGAAGAGGGTAGACTCCCGGTTAAGTATCTTGGTGCCCTGTTAGTCTCATCCAGATTGATATTTAGAGATTGTAAAGAGTTGCTGGAAAAGGTGCAAATCCGTGTTGATGATTGGAAGAACAAATCTCTTTCGATTGCTGGAAGGCTTCAGCTTGTTAATTCTATTCTTGGCTCTTTACACGTCTTTTGGGCTTCGGTTTTTATGCTTCCTACTCGTATTTTACTTGATATAGAGCAGATCATGCGTGGTTTCCTTTGGTGTCAGGGTAAATTGGGTGGTGGCAAGGCTAAAGTAGCATGGAATGTTGTTTGACTTCCTAAGGATGAAGGGGGTCTCTGCATTCGTAAGCTGGATGCTTTTAATAAGGCGCTCATGACAACTCAGGTTTGGAAGCTTCTTTCGAGAAAGGAGTCTCTTTGGGTTGAATGGATTCATGTGTATAAATTGCGTGGTAGAAGTTTTTGGGATATCCCATACCGTGGTAACATGACTTGGGGTTGGAGGAATGTTCTCAAGCTTCGTCCTCTAATCCGGGAGTTCATATGGAAAAAGCTTGGAAACGGTTTAACTACTAGTGTTTGGTTTGATCGTTGGTGCATTCAAAGTCCTTTGGCTGATTTGATTTCGTCTAGAGACATTTTTAGGGAGGGTTTCAACAAAGAGACTAAGGTATGTGATTTGCTTATTAATGGTGTCCTCGATTGGCCTACAAGCTGGTTAAGTAAGTATCGGTTTTTAAATGCCATTGTGTAGTCCTGTTTGGTTCTAATTCTCATGATCTGTTGGAATGCGAATATGAGGGGGGGGATGGTTTAGTGTGTTCGTTTTCAGCAGACACTGTTTGGAACACTATTCGTGCTCGTGGTACTAAGGTTAGTTGGTATGATGCTGTTTGGTTTTCATGTTGTATTCCTAAGCACGCTGTTCATCTTTGGCTGGTCATTCGTCGTCGGCTAAAGACTCAAGACACATTGAGGCATTGGGATAATATGATCTATGCGCTTGTGACCTGTTCGCTTTGTGAAACTCAACCGGATTCGCATGACCACCTATTCTTTGAATGTCCTTTTTCTCAACAGGTTTGGAATCAAGTTAAAGGAGCTGCTGGTCTTGCAAGTTCTAACGCGTCTATTTATGATATCATTGATGATATCATTCCATTTGCAGCAAGAAAGACTTCTAAAAGTGTTATTGCTAAATTGGTGGTGGCGGCTACTTCCTATTTCATATGGCAAGAGAGAAATGGTCGGCTGTTCAAGAATATGAAAAGAACGGTTAATCAGGTGGTTGAGTGTATTATGAACACGGTGCGGCTTAAATTGATGTCATGTCGTTTGAAGAAGTCGCGTAGTGCTTGTGATATTGTGAAGGCTTGGAAGCTGTCTGAAGGGATTTTAATTTTCTAAGTGTTTCTTATGTTTTGCTTATGTACGTGTAAGTGGTTTTTCCCTATTGGAGTCATTGTTATTGTAATAGGGCTGTTTCCGTATGGTATGTCATACGGTTAGTGGAAGTTCAAGCTAATGCTTGAGGTTAATGTGACATGTCAGTCACATTCCAGTGTTCTTAACAGTTTTTGGGTGTTTAATATATTTTACCGGGGTAATCATTCCCCTTTACCCAAAAAAACATGATTGGAATGAATTGATCACTGAAAACATCATTTATGGACTAACATCATAAGGTTTCGTAACCATGATGGTTTCGTAAACTTAAACTTTTGCTTTCTGACATAAGAATAGACTTAAACAGTGAATAAAATGATAATAATAAGTTGAAAATCAAAACAAGTCTTTCAGATTATCATTTTAATTGATTAATTATGTTTTATGAAAGTGATGGTTTCAGGTTTCGGTTTTGTAAGGGTTATTAAAATGGTTTCGTAAACAGTATTGGGCCAGTCACAAATGGTTTTGTAAAGGTTATTGGACCAAAACTGATAGGTTTCATAAATGACATATTTGGGCCAACAAATGGGCTAATTTTTTTTACGAATACTCAAATGGGCTTAATCGTTAAACCAAATGGCATTTTACGAAAAACCAATGATAAATTGAGTTATAAAACCATATTCCTATATTGATAAAAGGGCCAAATGGTGAAGATTATGTACGATTTTGACCGTTTCTTGAATTTAACAGGATGAGGATTGAGCAATCTACTGACCATCTAAATATTGTATTTAAAAATATGTTTTGCATAGCTAAATTTTTCATTCAGTGATCAATGGTTCAAATGATTTGAGAAACAAATGAATAAGCATGGTGATTCAACTATATATCATCATAGATTCTCATGTCTCAATAAAGGCAAGTTTCAAAGTTTTGAAAAGATTGTTTCAAAAACCGGCAAAGTGGTTTATGACTATCTATTGTACATAATTGGGTAAATGGTCTAAGTCATGTCCGGTTTTGGTCATTTTATGCATTGAACAGAATGAGGAGTGAGTGGGTTAGTGACCATTCAATTATTGTTACATTAGTTTGGTTGTTTAATCATATGTTTTCAAACATCTTTGGCAAATCTTGTGATTTTGGAAATGTTATCTTAATTTCTATCAAAAAGCCGTATCTTTGTGTCAGAAAGTGGTACACTTTTACTGAAAAGTTTTTTATGAGAATATAAAGTTATACTTTTGGATTTCTTAAACATCAAATGGTTATTTGTGTTTTTGCCAAATTGGTATTTTCAAAATCAGAGTATATCATTATTATTCTTGAAAGAGTATCATTTCACAAATGCTTTTTGGTGAAGAAATTCAAAATAGAAAGAGAGATAAAATCCATACGCAAAAAAGCAAATCTAAGTATGCTCAAAAAAGAAATGCCAGAGCATACAAAATAAGATCAAAAGAAAAGGACGAATAAAGCGTATGGCATGTGTCCAAAAAAGAAAGAACTAGCACATGAGAAAGAAAATGATCAAAATATGCTCAAAAAGAATTGCCAGAGCATATAAAAATAGACAGAGTGAAAAGAGACAAAAATGTTATATATAAATGTGTATTCCATAAACTCTATCTCAATTCAGTAATCACTTTATGTCATCATAGAATATTCTACATGGCTCAACAAATCATTCTAGTTGCACAACGCGTCCCCAAATTTCAAGGCATTGGGAGATGTAACAATTATGCTATGTTCCAAAGTATCCCATGCTCACCAGAATGCAAGATAGTGGGACAAATCTTACTTGATCATCCATTGAGTTATGCTCTCACTGCTACTGCTGATGTTCCATCCATGTACCTACAACAATTCTGGAAGACAGTTAGCAAGGTGCTTGACAGCAAGGATACTATCAGATTTAAGCTGGACACACAAGAGATTGTGTATACTGTTGATATGTTTCGCGATATTCTTAAACTGCCAGTGGAAACTCCAGACAATCCATTTGTCGCACCATAGAGATGATTGAATCTTTCATGCAAAGGATTGGCTATCAAGGTATTGTTGATAAAGTGAGTGCCTTATATACGAAGTTTCTTGCTCAACCATGGTAGACTATGTTCAAGGTGTTCAATCGTTGCTTGACTACAAGAACATTAGGACATGATCAAACAAAGATCAACATTCTATAATTATTTCATGACGTGGTCAATCGCACAAATGTTGATTATGCTGCTCTTCTTTGGTGGGATTTCGTTTACTGTGTACAGCAGAAGAAGAATGTCATTATGTACCCTTGCTTCATAAAGGTTATTATTGCTGACTTGATGAAGAAATTTCCATCCATTTCTTCGAGACTTGAAGAGGTTATTATTACACTATGGGGAATGTGACAGTTCAAGAGATGCTGATTTCGGATGCATTCTCGACTAAGGAGATCCGTGTCACTAATGACTATAAGGAGTATGAGACGGTGTTTATAAATGTAGTTGTTCTAATGAATCAACCACAACCGGTTGTTTCTACCCAATGAATGCATAGGACT